>BQNB010036859.1:18689-49840 GCA_026074375.1 Tanacetum coccineum | reverse complement strand
TACCATGCCAATGATCATAACACACTTGATGAACCAACAGATACAATCATGAACATCAGCAATCACCGAACCAAATAGCAGCACTAATAATAAACAAGCAACACTAACTATTAGGGACAGCAGCAACATTAACGAGCAACAATAAGTTACCTTTGGCAGCGAGCAGCACTAATCATTACTCGTAGCAGCAGAAGTATATAAGCAGTATTTAAGTATCCAGATGACACCTTTTTAGCGACACTTTTTCTGTTACTAAACTGTCACTAATTCATCATTCTCACCAACTGCTAATGATTCTTTTCATAGAATAAGTTCCAAAGAATGCTTGAATTATGTAACCAATCAAAAATCATCTTGTTGTCACGAACCAATCAAAAACAATTTTAAACAAACTTCCTGTTATATCGAATTAGGGTTGCTGAAAAACCCTAATATCACCAGATTCGACATGATAACTAAGACAAAAAATTCGTACCTCTTTTCCTTCATAGATGCGACACCAAAACACCTTGTAGATCCTAGATCACGAGCCACCAGGCTCTGATACCAATTGTGAAGATCGTTATAGCCTATATAGGATATGTTTTACAGATAATATAAATATGCAGTAGAATAATAAAGAACAATATATTATCAAACAAGGTTTTATCATTAAACGTTTCCTCCAAGCCCCATTTCTACCTTGATCAATGGTAGAACATGTTATCTAAACTATAACAAGGAATCAAAGATCCTTGAGGCTAAAACAACTAAACCTAGGCGTCTATAATGAGACTTGACGCCTAGAACACACACACCCCTTTAGTCGACTACATTTTCTGTGCATACTAAACCTACACGCCTGATAATCTCTTTATATAGAGACATTTCAAGGCTTACAAAGGAAGATAAGAACGAATAATATATTTTAAATATTTAAGAATATCTTCCGTTATCTTTATCTTCTTAAAGAGATCTTCTAAAATCTTCAAAATCTTCCATCTTTTGAAGAATTCTTCTTTTGCGTTTTTAGTCCTTTTGTTTCATTCTTTTATTCATTTTGTCTCATCAAATCAAGAATCCCAACATAATTTTTCTCGAAACTTCTCTAAAATGTTTATTATGGGTAAATGTTTCATTTTCAACCATATAATGATTACTTTGAAGTGACTAAGGTGTACCGAATGGACTTGTCGAGATATACTTATAAGTAATAATTATAAATATTTATTATATTAATTATCTATTTACGCTAAATAGTATAAGTATGTATTATTAAGGAATGAGATTGATATGATTGTGGAGTTAAGTCATCAACCATCACACCACTAAATTGTTTAGGGTAATTGTACAACGCGTCTAAACTCTATGCATCAAACGTGAAGATTGTTTTAGAATTGGATGATTAAATTAGGACATTAACTGGACTAGGTTGTGTGCAGGCTTGGTTGCATTTGCTTGTGTGATTGAGATTTGGTTGCTAAAGACTTGCTTGAGGTGAGTTCTCATAGCCCCACTTTTTACTGGTTTTTCCGTTGGGGGAAAATGATACTCAAATATGTTTTGAAATGTTTTGAATTGATCTATGCGAAATGAGGTTTTGTTTTTAGGACAAGGTATATGCTTATGGCTGCTATGTGAATATTATGTGATGAAAGAAGAGTAGTTTGGTGATTGATAGCAGACTTAGAAGTATCCAGTGTGGAATTTCGTTTGAAGTCTTGCTTGCTTGTTGTTTGATTTTAGTTTCGGATGTTTTGGAATAAGTCTGGATTATGGTCCCCTGTGTGGGCATTTGAATAATTGTAAGAGATTGTGGATTTTAGTTGCAATTTGGGACATCAATTGAGTTTGTTAAAGGTTGATTGTCTTCATAGCACTTGGAGTTTATTTAATGTAGTTTTCTCTATTTTGTATCTTGTGTTATGATTGATCATTATGTTGCATTCCCGAGTTTTTGCCATTTTCGGGGTGTGACAAAGTTCCTCGATGAAATAGAGCTTGTCGTCGATTTGGATTTCATCCAACGAAATAACAAGTGTTTTGTCAGACAAACACTTCTTCAGGTTCGACATGTGGAAAGTACTATGAACTTTTCTTAGTTGTTCCAAAAGTTCGAGTCGATACGTAATAGTCCCAACCTTTTCTAAAATCTTGAATGGTCCAATGTAGCGCGGGTTCAGCGTTCCTCATTTTCCAAAATGTATCACCCCTATCCATGGTGAAACCTTCCGCATGGCCTTACTCTAACCTAAAACTCTAAAGGTTTACGCCTCACGTCTAGTAGCTCTTTTGAAGATCTCGAGTGGCTTGAAGTTGGCTCTTAATTTGAATAATCTTCTGAGTCGTTTCATGGATAATCTCTGGACTAGTGAGTTGGCTATCTCCAACCCTAGTCCAACAGACGAGTGATCGACACTTACGATCATACAATGCCTCAAACGGTGCGGACTTAATGCTTGTGTGATAACTGTTGTTGTACGAAAACTCCACTAGAGGCAAATGTCTATCCCAACCATTTCTAAAATCTATCACGCAAGCACGTAACATATCCTCCAGTGTTTAAATGGTCCTTTCACTTTGGCCGTTGGTTTAGGGTTGATAAGTTGTGTCCTAATCTAAACGAGTACCTAAAGCTTTCTGGAGTGACTGCCAAATATGAGAGGTAAATCTTCTATCTCTATCAGAGATGATTGAAACTAACACTCCATGCCTCGAGACTACTTCCTTCAAGTAAAGCCTCGCTAGTTTTTCCATTGAGTCCGTCTCCTTCATTGGTAAAAAGTATGTGGATTTTGTAAGTCAATCAACGATTACCTAAATCATATCGTGACCACTTGACATTCTAGGAAACTTAGTGACAAAGTCCATTATAATCTTTTCCCACTTCCAATAGGGAATCTCTGGTTGAACCAACAAACCAGACGGTTTTTGGTATTATGCATTAACTTTTGCACATATTAGACACTTACTAACATAGGTGGTGATTTTTGCTTTCATATTAGGTCGCCAATATAACTTCTTGAGATCATGATACATCTTATCTGAACCCGGGTGGATAGAGTACTTAGACTTGTGTGACTCATTCATGATCAAGTCTCTCAATCCTCCCAAGCATGGTAACCAACTTCGTTTCTCAATGCATAGTGTTCCATAAGGACGAGTCTCAAACTCCTTATTCATACCATGAAGATTTTCTTCCTAGATGTTATCTTCTTTCACTGCCTCAGTTGTGCATTTTAAATTCTTTTGATGGAAGGTTAGTCTTATACTAGTCATGACTAAGCTGAACTCGTAGTGTAACCTATTTATTACAAGTTTTACTATTATATTTTGCTCATCTTTACTTAAAAACATACACTAACTCATGCAGTGTACCTGATCTCAGTTGTAGGTTCGTTGGTAAGTAGGGTGTCGATCACTAAGACCGAGAGTGTTAATACTTAAATATATCAGTATTTTAGTTATCAAGTTAGCCTAAATTGTAATCATATGTTATATCTAAGTTAAACCTAAAAACTAACGCAAGGGGGGGTTTTCAGCCTGAGAGACTGGCATGATTCTTGGTTTACCTAGACTGAGATGAGGGCGATTAACACATACAAGTTGATAGTGAGAAGATAGAGAAGCGGTCAAGCCTAATGTAAGGAAAAATTATTAACCATGTTTAATCTAATGAAACACAGGTTTTAGTTTATAAGTGTAATGATTGTCTTATCTCGTTATTGATATATCATTCCTAGATCTAAGCGTTACTTCTTCCTAAAACCTATGTTGATCCCTTTTTAATAGATCTTACTTAGCTTGTTAAAGCTTAGTTGTGTTAGATAGATCCAAGACAACTATAATAGAAACTAAGATTGTGAATACTAAAAACTATGCGAAATCTAGCTTGTAATACTAAGAAGAACAATGAAACAGTAAAACAAGATCTTATTAAACTTTCAATATACTAAACACAATCAAAGTTACAGAATAACCTTGAAACTATGAATACTAACTATATTTTCTATGAAAACTATATATAAAACTTGATATCTAGATCTATGCCATAGGGTTCCTTTTATACACCAAAGAAACCCTAATGGGCTTACAAAACGCGTCAAGTGATCAATGCATATCTATTCCTAATATATCTCATGCATATCACTTTAGCAGTACTAACTATATAACTAACAGTACTAATAAACTGACAGTACTAACACTTTGTACTGGCAGCACTAACTATTACACTAACAGTACTAATGACTTAGACTATTTTCTCTAATCTTCAGCAGCAGCACAAACTTGAACCAGCAGCATTAAGTTGTAGAAGCCTCTAATTCCCAACAATCCTCCCCTAAACTTGATATTCACCTTGTTAATCATCAAGTTTCTTTATTATCTGCATTTTGAGCACTAGGGGGATGCATCCAAACACGTTACTGTCTTGATCTGTTTGCTTGTATAAAGATTTTCCTTAAAAGTTCTCTAGACATCTCACTATCTACTTCTACTAACAACTTGTTAACTAACATCAACATTAGAACTCCTTTTGACAATGGATAATCTTTCTCTACCAGCATGAATATGTCATGTCCTCTTACTGAAGATACATCATGAACACCACATGTATCATAAAGTCTCCATACCAAAGGATTATGCATATATCTTTGAAGCTTCCATAGAATATCATCATTATCTGGTTCAAACAATCTCTTCAGTTCAACCCATAATTCCTTCTCTTTATCATCTATAGGCTTTGTTGTACTGAACCTCTCCTTAACCAAATCCTAAAGCTTAACCAGGTCATCTCTATTAAATTTTTTCAACATCTCAACAAAAATCTGATAAGCTTATGTATGGTTTCTAACTTTGATAATTTTCCAATACCTTCTTGTTTCTTCAAAGTAAACCTCCCAGTCTATGATTGGATATTTGACCTGTAAAGCTTCAACATAGACTTCTTCCACTGGAACTACCACTAATAATTTCTGTAGTTCTTCCTTTGATAATTCTTTTTCCTTTTCTGCTGAATGTTCTTCACCTGAACCTGAAGCTTCTCCAATCTTTTATCTTTTAAAATGGTCTTCTAAAACATCTTGACCTGCTCTTTTCAGTCTCTGAACCTCCAAATCAGAATCCATAGGAACAAAGTCATCGGTCCACTTCTGCTTTCTTTCATACAGCTTCTGAATTTCTTCAAAGCTCTTGCTTTTCATCTGATCGTGATTATACGTGCCCATGTGTTTCAGATAAGTAACCATCTTATTTCTGAGTTGAGCTCTGGTTGGTGGCTTGTTTCTAATTTGTTCAGCCCTATGTGGAGCAAAGAACCTTTTCCTTTTAGCAATCATTTCCACCAGCATTCTAGACTTTTCTTCAATGGTGAAATATTCTCTTTCTTCTTGTTTAAGTCTTTCTGCTAGTAACTCATTTGCATCTATCCTTGCTTGAATATATTCCATTTGTTCAATCAATACAGCATCCTTGGCCTCTTGTTCTACAACTTTTTCCCTAGCAATCCTTTTCTCTTTCTCAAACTGAGCTTGTTCTTCTTCAAACAATCTTTGAGCAATCTCTGCATCCCTTTGAATCTGAGTCTTTATAGGGTTCTTTGGGGTAGGCTCAGGCTCCACCATCTTGCCTTTACCTTTGTCTTGGCTTTGTACTATTGGTACTGGTGATGCTCTCCTTGGTTCTTCTTTAACATCATGAATCACTACTGAGGTTGTTCTTGGTCTTGTGCTCCTAATAGCCACAAGTGTATCAACAATAGTTATCATCTCATCTTTAAAAATATCCCTAGCAGTACTTGTAAAAGGATCAACAGTACTAACACTTGAAGGTCCAGCAGCACTAACAACAATACTAGTAGTATTAACTATATCCCCATGTTCAGCAGTATTCCTCCCTTGAGTTCTAGCATCACCTTCAACATTCTCCATATCAAGCTCAGCAAAGTTACTATCTTTAAACATTGGCTTTGTCTTGTCACTTTCCTCCCCTGTTTGGATAAATTCTCCTTATCCAAATTATTTCTCTTGGAGGTACCAATCTTAAAGAGATTCAACCCTGGAGTTCTTGCCCTTAGCTTCTTTTTTAATTTTCTGACCTTCTTTTTTAGCTTTCTAATAACCAAATCTTGAGCAGTCTTTGATTGTTCCAAGGCAAGAACCCTATTTGACAAATTTGTACAAATAGCCATCAATTCATTAATGTTAGGTCTACCCTTATCACTTCCAGGTGTGTGACCTCCTGAGAGAGGTGAATCATAGGGTGTTGGTGGTACAAAATCCGTTAAATCATCTTGTTCAAGTCTTTCCTCATCACTTTCAGGTGTGTTACCTCTTGGGAGAGGTGAATCATAGGAATGTTTAGATGCCCTCTTAGACATAGTCTAAGCAATGACACCCCAATGGCTTCTTGGCACTTGGGTCTGTCACCTAAGCCAATTTCCTAAGAAAGAGGATCATTAGACATTGCCGTGGATTAGGTCTTAGATATGTTACCACTAGCCTGTGCTGCATCTAAGCTAGCAGCAGTAGTGGTAGCCCTCACCACTCTATCATCATACTCCTTAAAGACAACCTCATCTACTACATTTGGTATAGGCATACTAGTCTGAGGTAACTAAGTGTCCTTTTGTAAGGCTTGCCTAGGTGATTGAGTATTTTGGGGTGATGATGATTCAGTATTTTAGGGTGATGATGATTCAGTAACAGGGATTCGTTCTTTAATTCTGGGTTGAGTAGTAGAAGGTGTTGGTTGGGGTTTAGAGGGTTGTCCTGAACCTTCACCCTCTACTACTGGTGGTGCCAACATTGATGCAAACAATGGAGTGACTCTTCCTGAAAAATCTTTTCCTTTTCTTTTTATGTTAGTGAAAACCTTTTTAGTATGTGAAGGTGTTTGATAAACATCATTAAAAGGTTCTGCAAGAGTAATCTGATTATTAAAAAAGAGTTGTAAAAACCTTGGATACATTAAAATTTTCTTTGTATTGGTATCTAAGTTCCTCAACATACCATCAAAAATTAGTTTAGAAAAGTTAAACTTTTGACCATTAGCTAAACAAATGATTGCAGATGCTATATTAGTGGAAAATTCATTCCAAGAAGTAGATTTTGAACTTAAGCAGTATAAAATGGTATGTATGTGGTACTTCCACTGAGGAGAGAAGAGAGCTTTTTGAAAAGTAAGTTTGTTAGAATCACTCTTATACCCCATCAATGCAAGGTTTTCAAAAATAACATCATTTGTTAGACAAGTAATACCATCTTCATCATTAAAGGGAAGATCACTCCTCACTGATGATTCTGATATTACTACTGTCTTGCCATTAACTGTGGCATGAATTTGCTTCACATCATTGACTGTTTAAGAATGTGTAGTATTCCAAAACTGTTCAATATAAGAAGCATAGATAGTAGGACTTACAGTTAAGGCATATTGTACAGTGCTAGCAGTAAGAAAGTCCACTATCTCATGAAAATCGGCATTCCCTTATGATTTCTCTAAGCAGGAGACCATGCTGTGTTGCTCAACAAATTTCATATCCACCATAGATGATTAATTGATGAGGATTTTATGGATTCGGTGATAAGTTGTAGTGGGTTTGCGAATTTTGAGAGCGTTTTAGTATTCGAGAGTATTAGAATGATCTTGATGTAGTCGAATACGCTTATATAGGTAAAAAGGAAACCTATAATAGTAGGAAACTATTTACCGACCAAAAATTTTGCTCAACAGTTATAACTCCAACGATAACAAGCAACGCTAACTTTGGCTCAGTAGTACTAACTTTTGCCTAGCAGCACTAACTTTTGCCTAGCAATACTAAATCCTGCATAGCAGCATTAACTTGACAACCACCAGTTTTAACTCCAAATTCATCACTAATACTATCTTTAAATCACACCAATCATATATCTTCAGAGATTAAGTAATCCAATGCTAGCAATCAAAAAGTTAAACATGCTAACATCAAATGTGTTTGTGAGAAGATTGGCAACATTGTGATCTGTATGTATCTTAATTACTTGAATGAGTTTCTTCTCATAAGAATCTCTGATGAAATGATGCCTAATCTCAATGTGCTTGGCTTTAGAATGAAACACTAGATTCTTTACAATACAAATGGTACTTTCATTATCAATGTAAATCTTGGTGTTCATGAAATTGAACACATAATCAAGCATTTGATTTTGGATCCATAACACCTGTCCACAAAATTAGCAGCAGCAACATACTTTGCTTTAGTAGTGGAGTTGGCAACTATAGTTTGCTTTTTTACATTGCAATGAAATCAACCTTTTGCCAAGAAACTGACAACCTCCTATTGTGGATTTCCTGTCAAGGCTAGCTCCAGCATAATCACTATCAGAAAAGGCTTCCATGTCAAATGGTGAATCTCTAGGATACCAAAGGCCCAATTTAGGTTGACCTTTTAAATATCTAAAGATCCTCTTCACAACATTAAGATGTGAGACTTTAGGAGTAACTTGGAACCTTGCACAAGCACAAACAGCAAACATTATGTCAGGCCTAGAAGCTGTCAAGTACATCAATGATCCAATCATTGATCTGTATAAATGAACTTCCACATCCTCAGCTTCTTCATCATTGAGTAATGCCTTGTTAGTCTCAATTGGAGTGCTTGTTATCTTCACAGTGACAAAATCAAACTTCTTCAATATATCAGCCACATACTTGTCTTGGCTAATGAAGATTCCATCATCTTTTTTCTTTACCTGCAACCCTAAGAAGAAAGTGAGCTCCCACATAGAACTCATCTTGAATCTCTTGTGCATCATCTTCTCAAACTCAACATTTAAAGACTTTGAAGAATATTAGTAATCTTTAACAAACAAGAACTAGAGAGAGAGTGGGAAGGAAGGAAGTATTTTTAGAGAGAGAAAGTAAAAGAAATGAAATGCATAAACTATGTGAGAATACAACCAACCAACCACCTCTCCAAGGCATAGAAAGGTGTATTTATACTTACATATGGGACGTGGGCTTGGGCTTGCATGGATTAATCCATGGGACTTTGCTAACTAGCCTAGTAAGTTTCTAAAAATTAACTTAACGAGCTAACGATAGTTATCTATGGAGTGACCGACACTTCTAGGAATTTCGTATTCCTAACAATCTCCCTCTAAGGGAGGTCACTCCATGTTACAAAATCTTAAACCAGCATACTATGCTTTATCTTTAGTCTTGAGCTCGTAGTCTTTAACTTCAATCATTAACTTGTGAATTGATGTAGTGATCATTGACTTTAGGCTTGAGCTTGTTCCTTAGCTTGTCTTGAATGTGATCTTGAACACCTTGAGATCATCAACCAAGCATAATCTTGATTCATCATATTGTAAACTTTGCCATCTTGTGAACTTGTGACTTCTGGACAGACATGCTCATACCTTTCTTGATTTGTTGACTTGAAAAGCTTTAATGATGCATCTTTCTTGAAATTCTTTAACTTTAACACTTTGTCACTTCGAGAAAGACGTTCGGTATCAGAGTGATAGAAACTTCTTTGAAATTCTTTGTCTTTAATACTTTGTCACTTTAAGAAAGACGTACAGTATTAGCGTAGCGGAAGTCTTGAAACATGTACTTGAGCTTTCATGATGTCTTTATGGTTTTTGGTTGGGTATGAGCATGTGGTTATGAATATTGTGAGTCAGCTGGAATTAGGTACCTTCACATCCATCTTTAAGTATCCTGCATTAAAACAGTTAGCAATAAAGCGGGGGGACGAATATGGCTTTGTCATTCTACTTACTTTATTTACACCTTCATCTCCTTTTCCTGGTACCTCATCATCATCCTTATCATCTGAGCTCTAAGTACTTGAAGAATCAGAAGTCAAAAAGGGTAGTAGTATGTATTCATGATCAACTGCTTTCTCCTGTCTAGCTCGCCCTGTATTATCATTTGTCTCAATACCTACATCACCATTAGTTTGATTTCCTGCAGTAACTGGCTCATAAATCATAGATTTTGTCAGTGAATCAATATCAAAGAGCCATTCTAGACCACTTCCTGCAACATTAGATTTATTTTCTAGAAATTTAACATGCATGTTCTCTTCAACTTTCCTGGTTCTAGTGTTAAATACCAGATACCTTACTATTTACAAAGTATCCAACCAAGAACCCCTCATCAGCCTTCCCTTCAAACTTGCCTAGAAGATCTAAGGTATTCAAGATAGTAAGAGGACACCTAAAAGGTCTGATTAAGTCTAGATTTGGTGGTCTACCAATTAAAAGTTCATAAGGTGTCTTGTTATGAGGCTTTGTTACTAAAACTCTATTCTGAACATAGCAAGCAGTATTAATTGCTTCAGCCTAAAATGTAGTCGGTAATAGTAAATCTGCTAGCATTGTCCTAGCTGCCTCTATTAGTGTTCTATTCTTTCTTTCAGCTACTCCATTTTGTTGTGGAGTCCTAGCGACACTAAATTCTCTCTTGATTCCTTTCATCTGACAGAACTGATTCATTTCATTATTTTTAAACTCAATTCTATTGTCACATCTGATAATTTTAACTCTATGATTTATTTAGTTTTTTATGTCTGTGATAAAAGTTTTAAGGATTCCACAAGTCTCATCCTTAGAGGCCAAAAATAAAACCCAACTAAACCTACTAAAGTCATCAGTGACAACAAGGCAATACATCTTTTTATTTAGACTCTTTACAAATGTTGAACCAAACAAATCCATATGTAACATTTGTAGAGGCTGGATGATAGAGCTTATAAGCTTGTTCTTATATGAGGCTTTGTGTTGCTTTCCCTTCTAACAGGAACACAGGTCTATGGTCATTTTTATAAAAGCTTTGAGCAAAACCTCTTACAAGTGTCCCCTTCAAGTTTATTCATAGTTTTTAAGTTTTTTATGACCAAGCCTCCTTTGCCATAACATTAGAATCATCTATTGTTGCCTTTGTCAAATAAACAAGTCAAACCTCCTGAAAGGAACAAAACATTCTTTAATTAAAACTGTAACATGTGTTATGTCTGGGAACTTTAGCAAGACATTGACTTTCATCAAGTACTTACATATCATAGATAGAACAAGAATTCGTTCTTAGTGAAAAGAACACTGTTTTCTTGTCACTCATTTGTGGAGACAGAGAAATGGTTAAATCTAAGTTCTTTACCAAAGTATACATCTTCTAAATCTAATTTCCAGTCCTAATTTTACCTTGTTTCTAGTTTTTTACCTCCTTTAGGACTTCTTGACAAATGCAACCAAAATCCACCTCACCTCTTTGATAATCTGCAAGGAAGGACTTGTTTCCTGTCATATGCCTAGAGCATCCACTGTTAAAAATCCCTTGATCCTGTAAAGTATATTGTGGATTACCCTGCACTCAAAATAAGAAAATTAGTTTCTCTTGGGGACCCAAGCCATTATTGACTTGAGTTTGCCTATTAGATCAACATAGTCAAATCTTTTAAGCATGTATGATCCACTGTCTTTGGAGGTATGTTCAATAACATTTCCTGTTGGTCTCCAAATCCAGCATGCTAAGGACTTAACAACATTTTCCCCATTTCCCACAGCAGCACTAACTACTACTTTTGGCCCAGCAGTACTTACATTGTTAACCCTAGTAGTTTTAACTTTTTCATTAAAATTATTGGTTTTAGCTGCTGATTTTTTGTTAAATGCCTCGTACTTTCTGAGTGAATGTGCTTTAAAATAAGAATTGTTTTAGGTAATTCATCATTCCTTTTGATTTGGTGCAGCGTATTAACGGCCTGGCTAGTACTAAATTGATGTTGGTGCTCTTGGAGAGTTTACTTAGCAGACTTAACTGGTAATTGTCTGGACTTTGTTGCAACTTGCTGTTGGAATATAATTCCTTTTGGATGTGGTTACAGTTATTTGTATTTGGTGGTTCACCTGCTGGCATTGTCATATCTGGTCTAATATCCTTTGACACAGTTAACCCTTCCCTTTTATTCAACACTGGTTTTCAACTATTTTCTTATCATGATAAATCACAGTATCTTGATTAAAATGGGTTAAAACTCTCACATACAAACAAGCTTTCTTTATAAGTCAAAACCATTTCCTAGTTCTGTGTCATCATTCCATTCTAGTTCTTCTATTTTCCCTAGGACTTTGACTTGTTCCTAGGATACTCTCTTGCTCTTTGTATGTTTCCTTCATTAATAGATTTCACATTCTCATTAGATTTGACAAAATTAATTTTAGTAAACATTGGTTTTGTCTGATCAGTTTTAGGTCTAAACACACTATCATTATCACTATCAGTGTCCTAATCTTTAATGATAGGAGCACTAGGCCTAACAATTTTAGGTTTTTCCAATGTAATAGTTTCATTCACTTTAGTCTTATAGACAGAATCATCAAACCCAGCAAAGGATAAGTCAGGTCTTGAGGGCATATAGTTCCCAGTGTAGGGAGGGGGAACTGCATGAAACCCTTCACCTGTTTTGAATCTATCATTTACTGGACTATCATCCACATCACTTTATCTACTGTTAAACACACTATGAACCACTTCACTCTCATTTATTTGACTATCATAACCAAGACCAGCTTTGTCTTTAGCACTTATTTGACTATTTATCAGTTTAGTTAGATTCTTTAATGATTCTTCAAAATTTTCTAGTTTAAGTTTCAACTCATCTTTCTCTTTTAAAGCTTTTGTTAGGAAAATAGATTGTAGCAGACTTAATACTGGTTGTTTTAATGTTTAAGTCTGGTAGAATAGTTAGTTCTGGTAGGTATTGAGTTAATATCTCAGCTAGATACTAAGTTTAAGTCTGGCAGTTTACTAAGTTAGACTGGTTAGTCTTAGCAATCCTAGTGTTAGTACTGGTCATAGTTAGTTAAGTCTGTTCAAGTTATGTTCTGTTTATGTAGCTGGAATAGTAATAGTTATCTAGAGTATATCTTAGGAGATATCTTAGGAAAGGATATGTATTATCCTTTGACACGATTGTAAGCCCATTAGGGTTTCCTTGGTGTATAAAAGGAACCCTAAGGCACAATGTTATGTACTACGTGATTGAAATATATCAATAGAAGCATTAGAGCTTAATAGCAATCTAGAATTATTGTTTCTTCTTAATTCTTGTGTTAAGATTCCCATTTAACACTTGAATATTCATGGTCTTGTCTTATCATATAGTTGATTTGGATTTATCCAAGTTATCTATTGTCTTACAAAGGCTAGTCAGATCCTATATCAAGGACCTACAAGTGGTATCAGAGCCTTTAGAGGGACTCTGAGAAAGAAGAATCACAAAGAACCACAGACAAACACCCTCCAAATCTTTACAAATGTGTCAAACATGCTAATGATTGAACTCTCACAACATCTCAGGGATGAAGAAATCAAACATGAGATGCATCAGGACACTGGTGTGCACCTAAACAACAACAACAGGTTGATTCCTCAAACAACTGCTATCTCAAATATCAAACTCCCAATTCTGAAGAAGGAGGAGTATGATATATGGGCTATGGAGATGGAGCATTACCTTGAGTACATTGATAATGAAGTATGGAAGGTAATTCAGAATGGAAACTCCAAGAAAAGAATTTCAACTGGAAAGGATGGTATTGTTCGAGTACTTTCACCAGTAACTGCTGCAGAGATTCAAGCTGTTGAAAAGGAAAGGAAGGCAAAGAATATCTTGCTGATGGCCATTCCCAAAGAACATATGAGAAGATTTCATGGAATGGATGATGCAAAAGAGATCTGGGAAGCCATCAGAACTAGGTTTGGTGGTAATGCAAATTCAAAGAAAATGCAGAAGGCTGTTTTCAAACAACAGTTTGAAGCATTTAAAATATCCAATTCAGAAGGGCTAGAAAAGGGATATGATAGATTTCAACAGTTACTTTCTCAATTGGAAGCTCATGGTGCTGAAGTATCAACAGAGGATGCAAATCATAAGTTTCTTAGATCTTTGCCCCCAGCATGGTCCAATCTGGCAATGACAATGAGAACTAATCCAGAGATTGACACTTTATCTATTGATGATTTGTACAATAACCTTAGAGTGTTTGAGCAAGAAATTCAAGGAGCTTCAAAAACTTCTTCAAGTGCTCAAAATGTTGCTTTTGTTTCACAAAGCAAAAGTAGCACTAATAAAGCTAAGTCTGGTTTTACTAGTGCCTACAATACTTGCACTCCTTCTACTTCTTCAACCAATATTCCTGAAAAAGAAGTTCTTGCTGGTTTTGCTGATGAAGTAATCTATTCCCTCTTTGCTAAACAATTAGAGGGACTTGGACGTTCTTCTGTAGATTTGGAACAAATTGAGATGTAGACTATTTGTAGAGAGGACATAAATGGAAAAATTGGAACATGATGCTATTCGAATGAAGAATTCTATTACAGAAAACAGGTAGGAGTGTTCGACAGTGGATGGATAAAACACCTGATGGTTTTGACAAAAGAAGCTTGATGCTTCAATTGTCCAACAATGGTCACTCTTTGATAGGAATGTACAGCAAAGGGGACACATGATGGGAAAGAAGAAAGAGGGACTCACTTTATCAACTCAGAAGCTGGGAAGCAAGGAAGATCAAATGGGTTTGCTGACAATGGTGATGGGATTGTCAATCAGGGAGAACATACTGAAGTGAGAGACAAATCATGCTCTTATGGCTATCAATAAGCAAGAGGTAACTTTGTGTTCTAAAACTTGCATTGATTCATATAATAAGCTTAAAACACTGTGTGATGAACAAATGAATCAGTTAGGTGATCAAGAAGCACAAATACTTGCTTATAGTCAAGCTGTTAAGGAAAATAGAGGCTCAACTTGTTTACTTTCAAAAACTGCACTTTCTCTAAATGAAAAGCTTACCTTTCAGGCTAATGAAATATATGAAAAAGATGAAAAGCTTAAAAGATATAGGAGAATAGGAATGAAAGCTGTCAAAGAAAAGGAACAATTGCAGAAAACATTAGATTCATGGAAAGATTCTTCCAAGAATCTTTGGAGATTAATTGAGTCTGGCATGAGTTCAAATAGTAAAGTTGGCTTAGGATTTGAAATACAAAGAGGTTCTAAGTTATGAGGAGGAAATGAACTTTTCTGTTTTTAATTGTTCAAAAGAGGATTCAATTGGAAAACCTTTGTACAGTAGATTCACAAAGACTAATGATTTTAAAGGTGTTCCACATCCCTTAAGTGGAGATTATACTCCTAAACCACAAGAAGAAATTGATGATTCTTTGTATGTTTATGGTAAAAAGGGTCCTATAAATCACCTGTCTTGGTTCTCAGATGACAATTATTTTTGAGAATTCTACCTGTCAATCAAATGGGACAGTGAAGGATCTTGTGGAAATACAATCTGAAGCACTCTTTTTGGATAGTATCAGAAAGTTTAAGGTGTACAAAATGAGATGTTTACATCTAAGTTGGTGGTAAAACTAATGAAAAAAGGTGTGTCTGAAATTACAAAGATGTTGAACATAGTTGTGCAAAACAGTTTAAAACTCCTAGGAAACCACTTAAAGGATAAAGAATCACAGAAGTTAATAGAAGAATTGGAATGATATGATGGAAAGAGAACTAGGGGAAGGTTACTCTTTTACAAAGAAGAAATGTTTTGTTTGTGGTAGTCTAAGTCATTTGATTAAAGATTGTGACTATTATGAAAAGAAAATGGCAAGGGAAGCTGAGGTTAAGAGGGTTTTTAATACTGGTAATGGGGTGGCAAAACCAGTATGGACTAATGCAAACAGGGTTAATCATGCAAATAAATTTGTTCCTAGATCAGTACAACTTAATGCTGGAAGGCCAAATTTTAATTCTGTTAGGCCTAATATTAATACTGGTAGGACAAATATTAATTCTGTTAGGCCTAAAGTTAATGCTGTCAGGCCTAAAGTTAATGCTGTTAGTCCTACAGTTAATACTGTTAGATCTAGACAGCCAGTACCTCACAAGATCTCAAACAGTGTAAGTCCCAAAAGACCACAGATGAATCAAATTAATCAAAGAAGGGATTTTTCAAAATCACATTCATCTGTAAGAAGACCCTTTGCAAAAACTACAGCACAAATGTCTCATTCTAATGCTGTAATGGGAATTTGGGGATCTGCTGTTAAGACCTCAGCAAGTTATAATTGGAGGAACTCTAGACCAAACTTCAATTATAACAGTGGACCGACTTTTATTAGAACTGTGAATGCTAAAGGTCCACAAGGCAGACCCAAGCCTGTAAAGGCCTGGGTCCCTAAGAGAAACTAATTTCTCTTTTTCATGTGCAGGAACAATACATGAAAAACTGGTAGATAGAGGTCATATTTGATAGTGTTGCAAGGGCACATGTCAGGTAACAAGAATCAACTGGAGGGTTTTGAAGAATTCAATGGGGGATCTGTTACTTTGGATGGTAGCAAGGCTAAATATCTGGTAAAGGAAGAATAAGAGTTGGTAATTAGATTTTGTAGTGTGTCTTTTGTATAAGAATTAAGGCATTTTAAACTTTTCTCAATATCACAAAATATGTGTTAAGCAGAACAATGGTTCTTTTTACATAATTGAAAATGAATGTCTTGTTGTATCTTATGACTTTAAGATGCCTGAGAAATCAGATACTCTTAAAGGTCCACTAGAATCACAATATGTACAGTTTTATATGAAGACACCTTACTCTGCAAAAGGGTTTTGCCTGTTTGATTGCTAAATCCACATATGATGAATTCCTATTATGGCATTGAAGGTTAGGTCATATCTATTTTAAAAATCTAAACAAACTTGTAAAGGGGAAACCTTGTCAGAGTCTACCTTCCCAAGTTTTTCAAAAATGACCTTAATGTGTTGCATGCATAAGGCAACAACACATGGCTATTGCAAGGCCAAGTTAGAAAGATTAATCAAACCCAATGAAGCACTTACACATCCCTTGCATATGGTTTTTTTGTCTACTTCTTGTGAAAAGTATTAATCATGCAGTTATTGACTTGTAATTTAATGCTGATTGTACCATATGTAGTTGGGATTTAAATTTTCCTTTTGGCCTCTAGGATGAACAACTAGTGCATTCTTCAGCACCTTTTATATTAGGCAGATTGATAACCCAGCCTTTGTCATAGGGTTAAAATCATTAGATCTGATAATGGAACTGAGTTTAAGAATAGAGATATGCTGGTATTTTGTAGAAAACAAGGAATAAAACAAGAGTAATTGTAAGGCCAGAACTCACAACAAAATAAACGTTGCTGAAGGAATGACAGAACTCTAAATTGAGGCTGCCGTAGAACTATGCTAGCAGATTCTCTCTTACCAACTACTTTTTGGGCAGAAGCAGTTAGTACTGCTTGCTATATTTTTAATAGGGTAAGAGTGACAAAACCTCAAAAACAAAATCTCCATTGATCTGGTGTTTGGCCCACAAAACCAATTATTTGCTACATAAGACTTTTGGGTCGTCATGTTACCATTCTAGATACTCTTAGTGTGCTTGGAAGTTGATGGAAAAATCTGATGTTGGTTCGTGTTGGTTACTCTCTAATCGCAAAGTCCCATTGGGTTTATAATTTAGTAACCAAAAGATAGAAGTAATCTGCATGTTAATTCTTGAAGTATAAACCCAATGTCAAAGTGTAGGGTATAGATGGATGTTGATATTGATTATTTACTGATTCTCATGAACTATATTCTTGTATCTGTGGAGATCAAGCTAAACTACATGCAGGTGCTCCAAAAGTAAACTAACAGTGAGGTACTTCTCAAACTCCAAGTTTTAATGCTTTGAGGAAAAGATCGAGGATGTAGAGCTTATTGTTATACCTTATCAAACTATGAGGAAACTAAATGAAAAAGTTTGATCAGGAAATCTTCCACAAATTCAAAGAAAGATGAGATCTTGACAGAACTTCAACAAGAGAAGAAGGTTTCCTCAACTGATACTTTAGAAGACTTATCCTAAGGTTCAGCTTTTAGAGAGAGTTGGAAGAATTGCTCTAAAGCATTTAGGAAAAGGTTCTGAAAAAATCACTACAGTTACTACTTCAGTTAATAATTGGTAGTGTGCAGTTAATACTGGTTGTTTTGATCTGTGGATTCACCTATGCAGAGCTCGAAATCTTTCACAGTCTGACACAGGAATTTTTGATGAGGCATCTATGATGAGGAGGGTGTGATAACTGCTTTCAACAGCCTACAACAGAAATTGCAAGTCAGTTCCCTACTCCTACACTTAGGATGCATTAATATTCACCCAAAACAAGTCAAATTATCTTGGTGATTTAAGTCAGCTGTGCAACTTGAAGCAAAGCGCAGAACAAATTGGAGCTCTTGCTCTTCAGTCATATTCAAAAGCAGCAAAGAAATCTATCACAAAAGATCAACAGCATGTATGTTTGCCTGTTTTCTATCTCAGGAGGAACTAAAAGGATTGCCTATAGCTTTACAAGATGACAGTTGGCGTTCATGCCATGCAGAAGACTGTTACAGTTAGCAAGCTACCACAAGTATGGGTTCTTGTAGATCTACTTATGGAATGAGTGGTGATTGGTACAAAATGGGTCGTGTATTAGGAACAAAAAGAGATGATAAGAGGTGTGGTTGTGAGGAATAAAGCAAAGATTGGTGGCCCAATGGTGCAAACAGGAAGAAGGTATTGACTTGATGAGGTTTTTGCTCCTGTTGGCATGAATAGAAGCTATCAGGTTATTTTTGCTTGCCTATTTATGGGGTTCTAGTATTCCAAATGGATGTAAAAGTGTTTTCTATATTGCATGATAGATGAAAGGTTTATGTCTCACAACCTCCTGGTTTTGTTGATCTTGATCATCCTAATAAGGTTTATAACGGATGGTCAAAGCTTTGTATGGCTGCATCAGCTCTAGAGCTTGGTATGATACTTATTAACATTCATAGAGAAGCATGGATACAAGAGGGGCACAATTGACAAGACTTTATTCATTAAAAGGGACAAAAAGGATATCATGCTGGTTCAAGTGTATGTTGATGATATCATTTTTGGTTCTACCAACAAGTCTTGGTGTGATGAGTTTGAAGCCTTGATGAAAAGCAGATTTCAGATGAGTTCCATGGGTGAACTCATATTTTTCTTAGGTCTACAAGTCAAACAGAACAAGGGAGGAATCTTCATATCTCAGGACAAGTATGTAGCTGAGATACTCAAGAAATTTGATCTTGTAAATGTGAAAGCTGCAATAACACCCATGGAGACCAAGGTGCCTCTGACAAAGGATGAGGAAGCTATTGATGTAGATGTACACTTGTACAGATCCATGATAGGTTCCCTCATGTATTTAACTGCCTCTAGACCTGGTATTATATATGCAGTATGTGTTTGTTTACGTTTTCAGGTAACTCCAAAGATTTCTCATCTCAACGCTGTCAAGAGAATCTTCAAATATCTCAAGGGCAAACCAAACTTGGGCTTATGGTATCCTAGGGAATCACCCTTTGACTTGGAAGCATTCTCTGATAGTGACTATGGTGGGTCCAACCTTGACAGGAAGATGATATCCCAACAGGTGTTATCTATTTCTTGGGACAAAGACTTATCTCATGGCAATGTAAGAAAAGACAATAGTGGCTACTTCAACAACTGAAGCTGAATATGTAGCTGCTGCAAATTGTTGTGGACAGGTATTGTGGGTTCAAAATTAATTGCTGGGACTATGGTTTCAATGTCATGAATACCAAAATCCACTTTGATAATGAATGCACAATCTGCATTTGTGAAAAACCCAGTATTTCATCCAAGACAAAGCACATCGAGGGAATTGTCACCACTTTTTAAGAGATTTTATGAGTAGAAAGTCTTAGTGTCGGAGAAAATTCATTACAGACTTAAATGTAGCTTACCAGTTGACCAAACCTTTGATGGACCACGGTTTAATTAACTTTGGTGGTTAGCATGGAATGAATACCATAGCTACATTTAAGGGGAGGCTTAGTTGTATAGTTTGTTTAATTCTAGTAGCCAAGTAGTTTTAATACTGTTAGTTAGTTTATATTAATACTGTTAGTTAGGTCATATTAATACTAGTAGTTTAGTAGTATTAATTCAGGTAGTTAGGTTTCATTAATTCTGTCTATACAAACTCTTGCAGCATGTTTTTCTTTGTTTTAGACTAATTTTTGCAGGCATAGCATGGATGTGCAGATGAAAGGCAGGCGTGATAAGGGTTTAGTTTTTGTACATCTTCAGTACATACTTAATTCTGGTTGAAAAAGAGTTAATTCGGGTTGATTCTTAATTAATTCTGGTTGACCAAAATTAAGTCTGGTAGTTTAATTTTTAATACTAGTAGGGTATTATTAATGCTGGTTGCAAGAAATTTGACTTTCTTCTGTTTTATCACTGTTTAAATGTTACCGTTAGAGATTTTTACGGCGCTATTATCGTTTCTCAGAGAAGCTATATATAGATAAAGTTTGATTTCTCTTTCATACTTATCTTTTTATTGCTATCTCCTTTTCACAAAGTATAAATCCTCTTTACTTTTATAACGAAACTAGTCAAGCGTCCTGTTACCAGCATCTACTACCTCACTCGCATCAAAACCCAAGTATTGATACGATTGTCCAATGGCCCAATTAAAGTATTGTGACAAACACAATCAAGTGGGGTTTTTGCGCAAGCCTGACGAAAGTGCAGGGTTTGCTGAGATAGTAGATTTTCTTCGAGGTTCCAACCTCAGGTATGCCTTAACTTCTAATCCAACTATCTACGATTCCATTGTAAAACAGTTTTGGCAGACTGTTACTGCCAATACTATAGCTGATGGGACTCTAGAAATAAAAGCAACCATTGATACCATAGGGTACACAATCACTAAGGCGTCTATTAGAGATACACTTCAATTAGAAGATGCCACAGGGATTACAATGCTGCCAAATGATGTAAATTTTGGAGGGATGGTGGCAAATGGGGGTTTCCTACTGTTGGAACTTTTACTTTTTTGGAAAAGTTTTTCACACCCCAATGGAGATATTTAGTCCCCATTCTTTTTGCCTATATAAGATCTAAATGTGGTGGATGAGGATCATTTCGGTAGCATTATTTGCCACTGCATTTGATTTGTCTATCCACTGATAGAGTTTATAACTTTTCAAAACTTATTTTTGATGGTATGGTGGCAAATTTGAAAAGCAAGATGAAGTTTTTGATGTATCCTCGTTTTCTGCAAATGATTTTGAATATTCAAACGGAAAACAAACACCTTATCTGGGCTTTGAGCTTGAACAAAAGATCTTTGGGGAATATGTAAAAGGGATGTTCGAGGAGGCACCAAGACCTTTATTACCGGCTATGTTACTTGTTGCTACTACCCAAATGCCAGTTAAGAAAACTGATGATGTGGCTCAGTACCAACCATCTATCATCAAACCTCCAGTTCATCTACATCATACCTCTAGTACAAATCTCCACCTCCAATACTGCACTCCATTCCTACACCTATACTTTTCCTGAAATGAACTGAACCAATTGAGCACACCTTTGAGGAGCCATCTCCTGACCACCATCTCTTCTCACCCCCACAAGAACAGGCCCAAGGCCAAATGTCTATGGATGATTTACTTCAGGTAGTTCCTCAGTTGATCTCAAGAATTGACAGCCTGGAAACAGATCTCAAACAAACCAAGCTGACAATGGGGAATGCTCTTATGAAGTTAGTCAAGAAAGTGAAGAAGTTGGAAGGGTTTTTGAAGAGGAAAAATATGGTTTTATCAAACTCTGAAGAGGAAGAACCTGAGGCTTAGGGGAGGAAAAGTCAAGATGATCCTCTAGATTCTTTGGTACAAGGACTGGTCACTCCTTCTACAACAAGAGTAAATGCTTCATGGGAGGAACAAGTGGAAGACATAAGTCCTAATACTCTTGAAGCAGCCAAAACTCCCTCTAGGGTTGCCTCTCTAAAGCCAAAGTCCATTGATAAGGGAAGGAGATACAAGAGAAGAAAAGAGACTAAGGGAAAGAAGGTTGTCTCAAGCTTGGATTTTCAAGAAGAAGTTGATACTAGTGCTGAACAAGTTAATACTACTGAAGGAGTTAATACTGGCAGTATTAAACTTAGTACTGGCAGTGAACAAGTTAGTACTGGCAGTCAGCAATCATCTTTGTGATTCTTGACAGCAGAGGTATTGACCCGATTTCTGCCTAAGTGTAAGGAGGGCTTCTTTCTTTTCACCCTTTATCTTAACTTTTATTTTTAATTCTTCAACCCCTTTAGCACTTACCGAGACTTCATAACTAGTACCTTGTTAGGTTTGTTCCAGTACTAGCTCCATCTCAGTTGACACTTTTCCCAATTCTTACTTTTTCTCCTTTTGTATCATACCTATGGACTTCTAAACTATCTAGTGGATATCCCTGGGTAGATCCCTCCAGTTCTGGCTGGATCATGGGATTTGAATACTTATGCTCAACCACC
Organism: Tanacetum coccineum; assembly: GCA_026074375.1. Classification (NCBI taxonomy): domain Eukaryota; kingdom Viridiplantae; phylum Streptophyta; class Magnoliopsida; order Asterales; family Asteraceae; genus Tanacetum; species Tanacetum coccineum. The sequence goes on along the minus strand of BQNB010036859.1, from coordinate 27,451 downwards.
TTATAACTTTATAAATTTAAGTACATGGTCGGTCTTTTGGGTATTCCATCACAATCAAAACCAAAATCATTGAAAAGTTCAATTAAAGTGTTTGATATAAATATCAAAAAGATTTACACTTTAAAAGTTTTTTCATCATCACTAAAAGCTCCCCCTTAACATGTGCATCATAATCGTAGTACATGCTAAGTGTTAGAGTGTATTGAGTCCATTTAATACAATCACATTTCAATACAAATTAGATTTAGTTTAATCACATTTTCTCTTCTTATCCAAAATTTTAATCCCTTGATATTTTGGATATCAATTGATTAAATGTTCGAGGACAAAATGTTACACAATATCTAAATAGGAACATTTTAATGCCCCCCCTTAATATTTGAGGGTATATAAGATAGTGTTGAGTATAATAATTTGAAAAAAATTAAATTTACTAAGGAATTCTTGAAAAATTTTGTACTCAAGCACTCCTTATTATCACCATAAGTCTACACTACATATCTACAAATTCACAATTTTAAATTATTTACGAGATTTGACCTGAGTGATAAGAGCATCATATGGTTCTTTGTAGCAGCCGAAGGTCTCCTTTGTAAGTTCTTCCACCAACAAACTTTTCCAGACTACACATTAACCTTCTACCTCTGAGTATCTTGTCAATGGCATTTATCATCACTCGAGCTCTCTACTTGTCTTGTTTGCTCCATTTTCTCTTTAGCAAGTACTCCATCTGAATCCTAGTAGCAATATCATTGAGAGCGGTACGGACATGGTTTAGTGTGCCGTCACTGAACTTGTGAAGTTCATCAGTGCGCATCAAACAATTTATGTCCATGTCATCTTTATAGATAATGCCTTGGATGTCAAGGTAAGCAGTGTAAAGAGTCATTTTTCTGAGATCTGAATGGTATGAGTCTGGTTTTGAAAGGTTTATCTTCTTCTGGTAGCTTTCAACTGACAGTTGTAGATACCCTGCAAAGTTCTTGAATGCAATGCGTTCTCGTGTACATTCTTAAAGCCACCATTAAGTGCAAACCGTTTTTGTCCCACATTGAGGTTGGTCAGCTTTCCTTGAATAAGAAGAAGTAACATATCTTCAATGTCTTGGCGACAAAGTATTTTGAAGTCGCCTTCTCAAAACTTATACAACTGATCGTCCTGTCTTTAAACAATAATCTCTTCAAAATGTTTGTAGCCAAAGAACTCCATGATCTTGAGACTGGTAACAACAATGATCCTGTGTCTTGAGTTGACTTCTTTGAAGACCCGATTAACCCCACTATATTCACCCATCAACTTCCTCTTCCAGTTGGTAACATATCCATAGAATCTCTAACGTTTTGGTCCCCAGTGATATGTTCCCCAGTAGGCATGCTTGGCGTAGACATTCTTGGTCGGACTCATATACTATCCTAGAACTTTGTCTTCAATCCATTTAACATGACCGTAATCAGCAGCCTTTGTCTTGGTAATTGAGGTTATGTATCTTTGACTTAAGCTCCCTCCTTTTAGATATTCGAGATCGTTATTGATGAAGTGATCAAAAGGGATAACTTGACGACCTCGTGCATTCTGAATTAAAGGAAGGGGCTTGCTGAGATCATGATGATATGATCTTCCTTCAGGATTATGCCAATCTAACTGATCATGAGTAGCTTTGAATACTTCTTCCAAAAGTGGTATTCTAATTCCACTAAACTTTTCATTGTGCCTTTCATGTGATCATATGTTGGAACAGTTCAAACATCATCTTGGGGTGAGATTGTTTAATTTGAGCTCTGGGTCTTAATTAAAGCAGAGGATATCGATGAGAGTAGCCTGAAACTCATTATACATGGATTGTGTTCTTGAAGCATGAGACAATTGGTACAATGTTTGTGGAGTGCACGGTAGTCAATTGTATTGTTTTTTCTGTTCCTTTACGATCAGGAGTTTGAGAGCCTGATGGATTCCACAGTCGTTCATCAACAGCTATTATCTCTCTTACAAGTGATACATCATCATCTCTTGTGTTGAACTCTTGATGCAATGGTTCTTCCAAATCATCAACCCTTAGACCATGCTCCTCTGCTTGAGCAGACTTGCCTGATGATTTTGGTTGAGATCTGGATGCACCTTTGGAAGAAGTTGTAGACTTAGACTCCTTTTGAGTTGCTTCTTTTGATGACTCTTCCTTATCTGATCTCTTTCGCTTCGAGTTTGATCCAACGAAGGGTTCTTCATCTTTGTCTTGATCACCACGTCCTCTCTTTGGTGTAACACTTCAACCATTTATGAGGCAAAGAGGTCCTTGTCGAGTTTCGTAAGCAGTCAATCTATGTATTTTAGAGATTCTTCTAATTGACGATATGTTCATTGATTTATTTTCTGTTATTATTGTTGTTGAGAATCTTCTTTAACCGGAATTCTAAGAGAGATGCTGTTAGCAAAATAAGATTGTACTGAGGTTTACTTGGTTGATCTAGCCAACACTTTCAGCTCCTAGAGATTCTGTTGGAGCTTATTTCTCAACCTTTGCAGGATCTTGGATACTTGAGCTTTTATCCTGTACTTTATTATTTAGCCTAATGTTTGAGTCTATCTGTTTAAGAAATTTGTCATTCTCGGCTTGAGCTTCTTCTCTGAGCTTGTTGTGGATTTTAGCTTGAATAGCCACATTCACTGCATCTTTCATCTTAGACGACAAGTCAGTTATCAATAATGCCCAGAATAGATGATAAAGCTTCAGCAAATTGATTAGTTTGTTTGATCTCTTACAGTTCAGTCTCTAATGAGGAAACCCTTCATTCAAAACCGAATAGAGATGCAAAGTTGGGGATATTTGGCAAGGTTGTTGCTGGAATAGTTGTTGTTGTTGTGGAATCATGTGTTTATTGTTGAGGTTGAATGATTGGAATGGGTGTATGTTTAAGGAAATGTATAGTGTCAGAAAAAGGCCTGTCGTTTGTAGTGACGAAAACTGATACATTGACAGGAATATCGGATTGAATATTTGGATTTAAAATCGAGTCGATACTTGTGTCTGGAGTTGGATTCATGAATTTAGACACTAAGTCAGATGAAACAGAGGAGCTTTGTTATTGCACGACTGGAAGTTCAGTAGTGAAAGTCACGTGAACCTCTTCCTTTTCTTGATTAACTTGAGCATCCGTCATTTCAGCATCTCATCTTTCTAGGTTGAGGTTTAAGTCTCTGTATAGTTCCTCATCTTCTTCATCTTCTTGTTCTCCTCCCATAACATTATCATCATCCTCTTGATTTTCTTCTTCTTTCAAAATTTCATAATCTGGTGGTGTTGAAACTATCTGATCAGAAGACACGTCCTCACCATCATTTGCTTTTTCTTCTTCTTGATCATTTGCTTTGAATGTGGACAAGTTTGGGTGAATAAAATCATCTCCGTCGTTATCTGATTATGTTTCTCCACTGACATTCTCTTGATTATCATCTTCATCATCATTTTCATTTTCACTATCATGCTCGTCATTTTCTTCATCATCCTCTCCTTGACTGCAAGTCCAAGATTCTTCTTCGCTCTTTGATTTGTATTTAGGTACATCAGGAACCTCTGATTTATCACCAGCTCCTTCATTTGTACCAGATATGTTTTATTGCTGCTCATCAAGAACATTTGATTGAATGTTAACTCCATCACCTAAGCCACTAGCGTGAGAGCTGTGAGTTTGTGTGTTGCTACTTTCAATAGCAATCTTCATCTGTTGAGCTTCAGTCAAAGCGACCTCAGATAGCACTGCTAGACCTTTTGACTTTGTTACAGATTGCTTCTTCTTTGCAGGTTTATCTCCCTTAGCTAAGGTCGTGATTCTTTTACCTTTAGAAGCTTGAGTATACTTCATCTTGGGAGATGATTCAGAATCAACTTTCTTCTTTGTAGTTTTTGGTTTTTGAGTCTTTTCACCAGTAACATAAGCACAGTAAGTCATGTAGGCTTCGGACTCCAACATAGCTTGATTGGTCAAGTGTTGAGTGAGAATAACACCATATACTTGTGTGTCCTGATGTTTAGAAATGACTCTTACTGTGGTAAACATGAAGTCATCCCTGGCATAGTGCCAAAACATCTTGTTTCTCCTTGGGATTCCCTGATCCTTTGCCATGAAGTAGTCTATAATAACTTTGGTGAATCGTGGATAGTACATGTCATTGTTCTTTTTAGAATATTTGTTTTCCACTTGATACACTAAATCTTCCCACAGCAAGTAAACATAATCAACAGTCTTGTTAGGATACATTCCCCAAAGAATTTAAGCACGTGACAGTCAAAGACTCTCCAGAGCAGTATTTTTTCCACTTAGACACTTGTTGATTATGGCAGCAAATGATCTCCATGGTTGATGCATGTGATTGACGTTGACATCGGATAAAAACTTGATCTCCCCGGTGTGTCCAAGGTCTCTAATAAAAGATAGGATCTCCTCTTTAAGTGGGGGTTCTTCAAATATCTGACCAGGGAGTTTAGGGCAAATCTTGAGCATATCTTTAAAGTTGTCAATGGTAACAGTGTGACTTTTGCCATTCAACTTGAAACGAAGTAAAGAATGATGTCTGGAGACAGTGACCCAGAACTCTTGCATGTATATTTCTGGTACATCAGCAGAGATTTAATATGCATGTAGATATAGAGTGAGTTTAAGAGCATCTAATGCATTGAAGCGTAGGTTCCTTGGATTTAAGAATTGAGATTAGTCAGAAATTGCTTTTCCCTATCTTAAGACGGTCAGCAGGGGGACTAATTCATCATCCAGTGCTTTTGCTAAGCTCTATAGAGGTTGTGTTGTCTATGATTCTATGAGATAGGATCAATACAGTTCTATTGTACAACCAATTTTATACAATATACTATATAGACCTTTTAATTGAGCACGAAAAGTTGATTCATGATGTGAACGTTTCTTAAGAATTAGGAACTTTAAGACTTTTTGCACTTATTAAGATCTATCCATTTAAAAATGACAACTTAAGCCAACTTAACTTGTTTAATTAACCAAGTTTACTTAACTCCCTAATTAAGTTTTTAAATCGCCTTTTATTAGAAATTTGATCTTAAGTGTGTTTGGTCTTGATAGAAAACTAGTTGAACGGATCCTTTATTTGACTAGTTGTTTAGTTTCCAAAGGTCATGCAGTTGTTCAGTACCTTAATTCACTGAGTTGTGCGGTTCCGTATTACTCTAAGTTGTTTGGTTCCTACTAACTATTGAGTTGTTCGGTTCCTTCTAAACTGCAGAGTTGTTCGGTTCCTACTAACAACAGAGTTGTTCGGTTCCTACTAACAAATGAGTTGTTCGGTTCCTTCATACAAATGAGTTGTTCGGTTCCTTATGCAAACTGGTTGTTCGGTTCCTTAAAACAAATGACTTGTTTGGTTCCTTCATACAAATGAGTTGTTCGGTTCCTTATGCAAACTGGTTGTTTAGTTGCTTAAAACAAATGAGTTATTCGGTTCCTTCATACAAATGAGTTGTTCGGTTCCTATTAAATAGTGAGTCGTTCGGTTCCTTGAGACCCATGAGTTGTTCGGTTCCTAAAGCATACAAGTTGTTCGGTTCCTATATAACTTTCACCCTTAAGATGTTTTTAAGGATTCAAATTTGTTTGTATAACATTTTTTATCATGAGAACAATACTTAGGAACATTAACAACAACATTTAAGCCACAAAATCACAAACATACACAAAAACGAGCACTTTTAAACATTTTAGCACATTCATTCAACAAACTACAACCAAGGGAAAGGTTTAAACATACAAACATATTCAAGAAAGTGGTATTAAACTCCCTAACACAAAACCCATGAGCATTTAACAAAATTTCTCATAAACCCTGTTTTTCGCACCTAAAATTATCAAGAACACGAGCAAATGATAACCATAATCAAAACTGATTTAAACAAGTGCTAGGTACACCTAAAGCTACAAAACCCCTCAACTAATTTGGCGTTTTGGCCAAGTTGATTTTTAAGAACCCTAATTTGAAAATTAGAGAATTCGAGATCAATATGGGATGAAAAACCAATTCCTTTGAGACGTGTGTAGTTTAGGTGATAGAGAATACTTTACTTATTATACCTTAGAGATGAAAATGGCTGGAAATGAAGATTGATGGTGAGGCGATTCGAATGAGGGTTTGAGAGAGTGGAAAAATTGCTTAAGTGTGTGTGTGTGTATGATAAGAGACGAGGTGGGTGGGTGGGTTATAAAACAAGTATGATTTTTGACACATTTACCCCCTATGGGTTCCTATCCCTTTAATTTTTTACCATTAAGTTTTATTAGGAAAATATAGTTTAACAATTGGCATACATAGTCCCTAATGTTTTTAACTAACATACCTAAAAACTTGTATTTGCATATTTATTCCCTAAAGGCATAAACACATAACATATAAGGCACACATAAGCCAAACTTAATTAGCTTTCCTTAAAGAATGATATTTCGTTATTGTTTAAAAACCTTTTTTCCCTTTAAGCACATTATTATGAAGACGATATTTGACATTTTCTCCCCTCAAACAATGACCCGTTTTCTATTTAAAGAACTATAGTCGTTGTTTGAGTGGTCAAATGTCTTTGAAAAAGCTTTTTTCTGATGACGTAATGTTTTATTTTTGAAAATCAAACACCATGAAATAATATTTCTCTTATATTAACACATAAGTGCACTGACACGTACACTTATGGGATATTTGAAGCACGGGTTATGTTGCAAAGTAAACACAAGCCTTTGCATGGTCACAAAGTAGACCATGCCCGAGAATAAATTCCCATTGAGAGGTCAAGTTTTCTTTTTGAAATACTTGCCTTTAAGTTGATGACCGGATTTCTATCTGAAATAATAGCAAGCCATTTGGCATGTTTTGAAAAACTATTGAACTTCTGCTCGAACTTCATTTACAGCATCGTATCTTTATTGAATGACATTTTTAAGGCCGTAAATGTTATCGATTGTCAGAAGACATGCCATTATTACATCTTTTTATATTTTTCTCATTTTTTAATTTTGTCTTTGGTTTTATATATTTTTGTATTTTGTTTTTATAAAAATTTCTGAAAAATGATAAATCTTTTTGGTTTTTATGGTTTTAATATATATACATATGATACATGATATTTGAATAGGTACCAACACTATTCATCAACTTCAATTCGGCTATTTGTTTCAGAGATCTGGGTAAACTTCGCTATTCCAGCTTGTTGATAAGAAATTAAAATTCTTTCTCTTGCATGGGCCTTTGTGAGATGCTACAGTTGATACTCCAGTATTGACAAAGTAAAGTTCAATCACCCCATTCTCAACATGCTCCTTGATAAAGTGAATCTATGTCTATATGCTTTCGACCTGGAATGTTGAAACATTGTTGTAGCTTAAGGCAATGCGCTTTTTGTTATCACAGTACCTTGGAATTTCTTTTGTTATCCAAGGGCATAGTCGGATATCATGATCTCATCCAAAGAATTTGAGCACAACATCCCAACATAGCAATATATTCAGCTTCCGTACTGGATATCGCAGCGCTTTTCTGCCTTTTTGATGACCAACTAACAAGTCTATCTCCTAGAAACTGCATATTACCAGATGTGCTACGGCGTGTATCTTGACAACAAGCATGATCCGCATCTGCAAATGTTGTTAGTACAATTGAAGAATCCTTCGGATACCAAAGTCCCTAATTAACGGTTCCTTTTAGATACCGAAAGATCCTTTTAACCGCATGTAAGTGCTTTTCGATAGGACGAGCCTGATACCGGGCACACATGCATATAGCAAATTGTAGGTCAGTTCTAATGGCTGCGAGATAAAGGAAGGTGCCAATCATACCACAATAATGTAACGGATCAACTGCTTTCCCTTCTTTATCCTCATCCAGTTTAGATTTTTCTACCATGGGAGTATTCACTAGGTCACAAGAGTCAAAACCGTATTTCTTTAAGGATTCAAGGGCATATTTTGACTGGTTAATAAAGATTCCTCTGGGATTTTGAAAAATCTATAGGCCTAAGAAAAATGAGATTTTGCCCATCATTGACATCTTAAATTTTGAACACATGATTTTAGCAAATAGGTCACAAAGTTTAGGTGTAGATGCAACAAAGATAAATCATTAACATATACTTGTACCAAAATTAATTCCTTGCCTTCCTTACGGATGAACAGAGTAGGATCCACTGACCCTTTGGAGAAGTTTTAGGATATCAGGAACGAAGACAACATGTCATACTACGCGCGTGGAGCTTGTTTCAACCCATAAAGAGCTTTCTTTATCTTGTACACGTGATTGGGGTTATCTGGATCCACAAAACCATTTGGCTGGCTAACATACACCTCTTCCTACAAATTACAATTCAGAAACACAGTCTTGACATCCATTTGGTAGACAACCATGTTCATGTAAGCGACAAACGCGAGAAAAATCCTTATAGCCTATAATCTTGCAACCGGAGCAAAAGACTCTTCAAAATCAATACCCTCTTCTTGACGGTAACCACGAGCCACTAATCGAGCCTTGTTCTTTAGAATTCCTCCCAGTTCGTCTAGCTTTATTTTGTAGATCCACTTCAAAGTAATAACCATAACTTTATCTGGTCGGGGTACGAGCTCCCATACTTCAAGACGTTTGAACTCATTGAGCTCTTCTTGCATTGCTTCGATCCAGCAGGATTGAGTCAAAGCATCTTTATATGTCTTGGGTTCAACAGCAGTGAGGCAAGCATCATAGTAACAGAAAAGAGCTTGCTCATGTAA
>BQNB010036859.1:0-17249 GCA_026074375.1 Tanacetum coccineum | reverse complement strand
CCATTTAGAAGCCCATACGCCTCTCTTAAGGCAAAAGGGTATAAATATCCCTTCACCACACTTGGTGAAGGGTGTTGGTTACCTTTCTATCACTTGTAACTTTCCAATTCTCTCTAATCTAGTTTTTCTCTCTCTAAGATTTCTTATTATTTCTAGTATTTTGGTAAAGAATATTGTTGTGTAATGGATTAAACTAGTGGGATAAAACCATCCAATCTGACTTCTTCTTCAATAAAGATCTAGAGTATCTTCGATACGGTCGCAAGATTGGCAGACCAGCCTTGTCTATCTCAAAGATGAAGGCGTGGCTTGCTATCCAGATGTCGGCTTAGAGCAACTGGTACCTGATCAATTCTGGATTGAAGAGGAGTGCAAGTATGACATCGCTACGATGTATGGAATCTCTCACTGGTGGTTTCAAAGGCAACAATTCTACATTGACAGCTTCTCTTCTGAAGGAGACCGCAGGGCCGTCCGAACTCACATGCGTATCTTAAGTGTCGTCCGAATCGAACAATTACATGAAGAAGATCATCCTTCGTCGAGCTGATCTCAAAGAATATGTCATCGCGGAAAGGGATTTCAAATATATGTACCCTAGTGACTTTGAAGATCTGTACTTGTTAAATCTTCAAGGTCACTTGAACCATCTTTCTCCCGATGACAAAAAGGTTCTCACTACTGCGATCAACCTCTAGACAAGAAACTTGGTTATCCGACAACGCGTAGAAGACTTTCAGCTAGGGATTAAGAGTTACCAGATGCACTTAAATCTCACCAAACCTCAATGGGCTGCCACCGGATTTAAGTTCAAGCATGACTACACAGTCATAGACTCTCCAAGGGCAGTTACATTCAGAGACAGATACGGGGTGCAGATGATTATGAGGTTCAATGAGATCCACAAGTTCAGTGATGGTACTCTACAACAGATCGATGAAGCGTTGGACTACCGAGTCAAAGAGTTCAGAGTCAACAGGACAAATCCAGGGATGAATACAAGATTTTGGACGAAGAAAGACGTTGTCAGAAGCAAGGAGTTCATGTTCGCTATCCAGAAACGGCTAAAGACACGACGTATCTTCCGGAATCTAGAGAGCTTTGTTGGTGGATGGATTCGAGAAGGCGACTACCGGTTACTGAAGAGAACCGAATGAGGGGTAGTATATCTTATATGTTGTTGTAATATGTACATTATTATGTAGTGACTAAAACTGTAACTTAGGCTTGTATATTAAGTAACTATATGTTTCATATTCGGATTATATAAACCTGACACACTTTCTCCCAAATTTTCCTAACTTAAATCAATTGAGACCCAAAATCTCAACGGATCTGAAATTTTTGCTCGGGGGTAATGTGATTTAATTATGAAAATCTGATATAAAATGCGATCTTTTAAACTCAAGTGTAGGCTCCTCCATATGTGCTAAACCTTTTTGAATATCGATGCACATATTAAGGGGGAACGAATGGTATATGATGGCGAAGAGAATAGTACCAACATCCTGTATCAATTATCAGGAGTTATAAGGATGGTAAGGTTAGGTACTCGCTCCCACGATCCTGCCAGAACCGGAGGGATCTACCCAGGGACACACCATAGTTCGTGTAGAAGTTTTAAGTATGCTTACAAAAGGAGTTATGTAGAGATAAGGGCATAGTGCGGACTGAGATACGAGCTAGTACTGGAATAAACCCAAGAGGTACTGTCATGAAGACTCCAGTAAGCACTGAAGCGGGTTGAAGAATTAAAAAGCAATGTTCAGATAAAGGGTGAAAATGAGAACGCTCCCTCCTTAAACATTAGCAGAAAATGGGTCACTACATATGCTGTCAGAATACATGGTTGATTTGCTGATTTGAAGACACAGTTAGTATCATGGGACCAGTTGATACGCTGCCAACCCCTAGCTACTAAGATCCCTCAAAGGATTCTTGTTTATTTCTCACCGAGATTACACCAATTCAATCATCTTTCTTCCCTCCGAGTTCGTCGCTCTTGAAAAGAGGAGTCCGTTCTAGCCCTCGGACCATTAAAACCAAGCAATGCATATTGAGTCTGAGCCTTGAGATCATCCAACCGTTCGTACAGGACCTTATCCCCATAAATGAGCTTGTTTCTCACACACTGTGACAACAAGTAAAGATTTTAAGAGTCTTCGCATTATCTCTTTGGTATTGCCCGACACATCGAGTGCTACGAACAGTATCACAATGAAGTGGAAACCTTTAGAGCCACATCCAACAGCTCTTGGTAGGTGGACATGTGAGATCACTATGGCTTAAACTTGTGCCAAATGGAAAGCAACGATTGGTGCGAGTCTTTGTGAATCCAAACTTGTTCTAGGTTGTGAATTGACGAATCATTTTGGAAAACTCTCGATGTGCTCAACAATGATTTTCTAGCACATCGATATGTGAACTTCTTTTCAAAACAAATGTGTTTCTAATGAAATTTGTTTTAATGCTATCAACACACTCTCGATGTGTTCACAAATACTTACTCAAACGGAACACGTCGATTGATTTTCAATCACATTTTCTCCTTAATCGGTACGATAGTACTAACGATTCACTCTTCTCGTGTTGATCTGCTTTGATACGTTTTGATACAGAGACCAGCAAGTATGGAGACTTTGATATTTCACATCAGATGATCCGATACTAAATGGAATCCAGATCACGGAGTTCATCTTGGGAGTTGTTTCAGATGAATCTACTGCTCACAGGTCGGTCCTCAACGGATCCGGAGGTAACTTCCAACCAGACTCGGGGCGACTGCACAAAGCCAAATGTCGTCCACATGTTTTATTGCTAATTTGTTTAATCACAGGATCACGTTATGTGGGCATGGAGTGAGACGCCGTGTTTCAGTGTGAGTCAGTTACAGCTGGCCCCATGCGTCTGTGTAACGTGTTACCATCATATGTGCCATCAGACAACGCGAGAAGATGCACTACAATGCACAGTTTCCGCTCTTCGCTGTTAGAGTCATGTCATGATGTCGCAATGAAAAGGTTGTGGCATGCCGGTTCCTACAGAGAGGTGACCAATCACCTGAAGCAATACTTACAACCAAGGATGATTAAGAGAAATTACTTGTGGCTGATGATTTCAATGAAAGTCACGATCTCACAAGCCTAAAGGGACCAAATCTCGAAGGTTCACTACATCCTGTAAACGCTTCGATGACTGACGCCTCACCAAGATACGAGATCGACAGAAGGTTAAAGACTAGAATGCTAATTATTGACATGTCTTTTCTGGGGAAGACCTCATTAGGGGGGAGATTTGTTGGATTTGACAAAGACTCGGTACCTGTGTTTCGTTTAGCATAGCAAAATCGTAGTTAGAAAGTAAGCGTATGGCTCTCGGTATGGGGCGGGTCTTTGACCAAGTGTCAGCCCATACCAGCCCATTAGAGTTCCACACACTTTGTAGATAACCCTTGGCATCATGGGGAATGGTTGGTTGTCTCTTTTTATTACCTTTCATGCTATTGATTTTTCTCTCCATAGACCACTCTCCTTTCTACTCTAGCGCTCAATAAGAGCCAACCCACTCATCATTGCTTGTGTAATGATATCCACATATAACTTCAAAACAGTTTGGAGGGCCCGAACTGTCCCAACATTTGATTCGGGGGAAGTAGAAATAAAAGCTCCAAATGATGGATGATAGACTATTATGAAGCATTGTTTAGAAGTTCCCTTTATTAGCAGATGAGATGGTTTAGTACATATGCTCTACTACTGAAATTTTTAAACATCTTGCATTGATGGGATATGTTACTGATTCTGATAATCTTACTTTTTACAACAATCCGTTTTTCCCTAATGGAAGTTCTTCATCCATACCATTGGCCATTGTATCAAGTTTTAAATTCATGGCTGGGATCAGTTCGTCGTACTATTGCTACTGCACATATTGTTTAGGCCACTCCCAGGACTTTTAATTTTTTCAACTCATATTTGATGTAGGTGACAAAACTTAGCCTAGTAGGACAAGTCTTTGAATGTATCAAAGATCTTACAACTCTTTTTGAACATGGATGTCGCACTTGACTCCTCCCTCAAGACCACATATCCCCAATTTAATCAAGGTTTTGTCACTATGGAAAACGGTTTTTCTAGGGTCTTACCTTGTTACCCACTATGCTTATTATTGATCAAACTGGTCTGGGTGAGGGATCAGCAATCCCAGCTGCATCCCAACACACACCCATTGTTGATACTCCCTCTACTCTTCACATCCATCGTTATGAACAACAATAATCCCCTACTCAAACCTACACCAGCAACATATCCTTACAAGAATAACATCTTCACCATCGTTATCCCACCAAACACATCAATCACAAATTTCATCACCACTTAGGAATATAAACAGACAGGCAGCTGAGATTTCTCAGTCTCAGTTTCCTACTCAAACCCAAGTAGCAGATGATGCAACATTCACAAGTGTGGATGTTGATGCTGGAGGGGCTGCCACTACTGACATTAGCTTAGATGCAGGTCAGGGCAGTGGTACCATACATAAGACCCCTACCAGGCTCAATGATGCACCTCTCTCAGGAGTTAACACACCTGGAAGTGCTGAGGGCAGTTTATCACAAACTGAATTGATGGATTTTGTACTCAAATTAGCAAAGAAAGTGGAAGGCTTGGAAACTGAACTCAAGAACACAAAGCAGATCTATGGTAAAGTCTATACAAAGTTGGTACAGAGGGTTAAATCTCTTGAGGATCAATTGAAGACAGAAAAGTCCAAATTCACAAAAAGAAAGTTTCAGATTGTCATCTCTGAGGATGAAGCTGATTTACCTGCAGAGGATTCTTCCAAACAGGGGAGGATGATAGAAGACATTGACTTGGATGTTGATACTTCTTTAGTTCAACCACATGCTGCAGAAGATTTTCACTTTGTTACTCCTACTAAGATCAGAGCTTCAGGGGAGGCACATAGTTTAGATATTAGTCCTGAAGATCAACTTGGAGTTTTGAGTGCTGCAAAGATTCTAGCTGATGCAGGTAGAAGTAAGACAGTTTCAGAGGTTCAGACATACATAAGAAGAAGAAGAGATGTTAATACTGGTAGTGAAGGTGTTAATACTGCTGGTGATACTGCTAATGTGATGCATCAGAATGTTAACATACTCATACCTTCATCATCTCTAAAAGATAAAGATCCAGGCCAAAGAGAAGGTAAAGCTGTAATGGAAGTGGATGAGATTCAAAAGAAGTTTAAGAAAGGAGAGTATAAACAGATAAGTCATGATGAAGAAGTAGCTCAAAAGTTACATGCTGAAGAATTAGCAAAGGATAAAGCAAGACAAGAACAAGAGAAGTATGATCTTGAAAAAGCCTTGGAATTGCAAAAGCAGTTAGATGAAAGGAAAGAAGTTGTAGTTGAAGAAGCTTATGATATTGATTGGAGTGATCCTTCTGTGCTAAGATATCATGCACTTCAGAATAGATCTTTCTCTGTAGCTGAAGTAAGGAAGAACATGTGTATGTATTTGAAGAATCAAGGAGGATACAAGCATAGTCATTTCAAGAGAATGAGCTATGTGTATATATTAGACTTATATTTGAAAACATATGGGATCAAAATCATGCTTTTGTACCTAAGGATTCTGAGATTGAAAAAGAAGTGATGAAGAGACCAGGATTTGATCTTCAACAAGAATCTATTAAGAAGAATGAGAAAATTGAAGCTTCAGGTTTTGTTCAAAAGCAACCTGCTGGAGAAGAAAAGGAAAAGAAAAAGGATGCAGAATCATCAAAACAAGTTGAAGAAGAGATAGTTCAGCAAGAAGATGTTGTAGCTGAACAAGTTGTGAAAGAAAGCTCTAAGAAAGCTGGAGGAAGATTGAAAAGAAAGGTTGTAAAAGGTAGATAGGACAAGGATAAAAGACAGAAGATGCATGATGATCCATAAAAACTTACACTTATAGAGTATGTGGAAGTTATTTCTGATTCTGAAGAAATAATTAGTGTGATTCCATTGGATGTTAAATCTCTAATAGTTAATTAGAAATCATATTGCAAAGGAGATGTAGGATACTATAAGATACACATGGCAGATGGAAGTTACAAGACTTATATATACTTTAGTGAGATGCTAAATGATTTTGATAGAGAAGATCTGATTATGTTGTACAAACTTTTTAATGAGAAGTATGCATAAATTTTTTTCTTTTATTTTTTACAAAAAAAGACAGGTTCTTTGATGATCTAGGTCTGGGGAGTATGAGATTATGTTTAACCGATGGTGATGATGCAGTCTGATAAATATCGCAGTCAAGAGTTGATAGAATGGGATACTCCTATTGATTCTTATGGGGTTACTCTTGATGTGGGAGAGTTAGTATTCATAATGTAGTTGAGACGAAGTATCACTTCCACATGAATACATACCAAGGAATGCTTCATGGGAAACTTCATGTGAATTATAATGTCATTGAGATGGCATATGAGCTTTTAAGGTTTATTAAGTCTCAACTTCATCAGTAAAGATAGTGTGTTTGAAAGCATCCTCAGCAGAGTAAACTAGAAGATTTGATTCAAAAGAAACTTAAGATTTAAAGGTAAATCACAAGTTTAGGGGAGGATTGTTGGGGATAAATCTTCACAAGTTAGTACTTCTAGTTCAAGAGGTTAATACTGCTCAGATTATAACTAACAGTATTAACTGGGTTAATACTTCTAGCACAAGATTAATACTGCTAGTGTTAGTTTGTACTGTCAGAGAAGATTAATACTGCTAAGGGAAGTCTGAGATTCCTGAGATAAAGATTACTTGGAGATGAAGATTAGAAGATATTTATAGAATAGATTGTATCAGAAAATTCTATAAGTTTATGTTTATCTTTAGCGTGTGTTGTAAGCCGACTAAGACTCCTTAATCTATAAAAGGAGGCTCTAAGGCATTAGTTGTGATATAAGATTTTCATAGTTGTTAAGTCGATTAAAAGCTTCAAGGTTGTAAACTCTAGTACTAGTCAAGAGTACTCGTATTATTCATCAAATAATATTGGAGCGTTTGGTTATATCTTTGTTCATTCACAATTATGGTTTTATTCATAATATTCTAGGTTATTATTGTGTAGAATTACGCATACAGTTTAGCTATACACACATAAATTTTCTTTTAATAAGTTATTTGAGATTTATCAAGGTAATTTAACCTTAGAAAGCTAGGAATCGAATCAAGATTTGGATCAACATTTAGCTTATTAGCCTTCCTTATTGCTTATTGAGTCATTAAAAAGCAAACAGTCTTAAAATAAACTCGCAGTCTTAACTAGTTAGATTTTTGCCTAAACTGTCACCTTTAGTTGTGCTTTTTCCAGCTTAATAATAAGTTCTGATTTTAAGTCCTTCATTAAATTTGCTTATTTTTGCTTATTCTTTAGCTGTTTTAAAAAGAAAATAAAAAATATTTTAAAAGGGGACAGTCACAGGACTCGAACCTGTGACCTCCCCCACACCACACACACCCCTTAACACTGCGCCCTTGGGTCTTTTTCGTTATACCTTTGCATCATTTAATTCTTATATTAGTTTAGTTTTAGCTTATTTTGCTTATTTGAATTTTAACAGCTTATTGGTACAAGCTTTTTGATCCGTTTTTCTTTGTAAACCTCAGAGTTAGTATCTAGTATTTTCATAAATTTTCTCAAAATTTTAGGATTAAGTTTAGTATTTTTAGTTTAATTTTTAGTCTAATTTAGTTTTAAAAATAGTTTTAATTAGTTCAAAAATTCAAAAAAATAATTTTAGTTTTAAAAAGAAATTAGTTTAATATATTTTAGTTTAAAAAATTTGCATTTTGAGTTTTTAGAGTTTTAATTTGTCATTTTTAGTTAATTAGTTAGTAAATTTGAGTTATTAATTAGTTTTTTTTATTGCTTTAAATGTCGTTAGGATTTTTAAATTGCCTTAATTCCTAGATTAACGTACCTTTATATGCTTTTCCTTTGCGTTATTAGAATTAGAATTCAAAATATAAATTTCGATTATTCAAGCACGCGATCACGAACCGAAACAAGATTTTCAATATTCACGCTTCGTTGGGAAAACGACTCGGGAACGATTTGAACTTTATCCTTTCCTAAGGGTAATTTTCTCATCAATACTTTCCGGAAATATATATTATTAGTAATTATCCTATTACTCTTTCACAAGAGTAATTTGCCGATTTGCTTATATTTTATATATATACTATTAAAGACAAATCAAATTTTGGCGCCGCTGCCGGGGAAGTGTGAAACGATTATCGCATTGAAGTTTGAAGATTAGTGCATTGAAGACCCTTCCCCGTGAAGTTATCATTTTTTGTGAATATAATATTTACATTTCTATATTGTTTTTCATTTTCTTTTATATAAAACTAAAAAAATACAAAAATATTTTATTTTTCTCGATTTATTTTTGTGGATTTATTAAAAACACTAACAATATTTTTCCTAAAGTATTGAAAGTACCAAAAAAATTAAAAAAATAAAGAATTCGTATTGTCAATTGTTAAATCGGCTCACCTTTAGTTAACAAACTAAAAGAGAGGTATAAGGAGGGTTGATCCACGAACTTCGACCCAAAAGGAGAAGGTTTTTAAAACGCTTCGCGCTTACCCGCTCCTCCGCTTCTTTGTGCGTTTTCTAGAGAGCTACCGTAACTTTTGACTATCGGTTAAAATATATTTTTTTTCTTTTAGATTTATTTCTCTTATTTTGTTAGTGCATGCGCACTCGCTCTTCATCGAATTTAATTGTTGAATCTTTCACGATTTCAAAGCGACGTAATCGTAGATGATCCAAGCAAATAGTCGAACCCGAGCTTCGATCTATTGTAGAAACTCCCGTTGCTACTATAGATGATACGCGTACTATGTCAGAATTACTCCAAGCACCCACCGAGGGTTACGGAGATGCGATTGTTATTCCTGCTATACTTGCCGAAAATTTTGAGTTATAAGTCGGGTTACTTCAGCTAGTAACTTCGAGTTAATTTCATAGTTTTGAGAGGGACGATCCCCATTCTTGTATTCGCTGGTTTAACAAGATCACTTCTACGCTTAAGTACAAAAATGTTCCACATGAAGCTATCAAGTTGATGCTTTTCCCATTTTCTCTTGAGGGGGCAGCTCGAATTTGGCTTGAGAAAGAACCCCCTTGTTCTATCCATGCATGGGAATATCTCGTTTCTAAGTTTGTGAATTATTTCTTTCCTCCTTCGAAGACTACGAATCTCAAGAATGACATCACGAATTTTCAGCAGTGGTTTGATGAAACGTTTAGTGAGGCATGGGGTCGTTTTAAAGATCTCCTCCGTAAATGCCCACGCCACATTTTTTCGGAATTACATCAAATCGACACATTTTACAATGCGTTGACACAATTCGATCAAAATTCTCTAAATGCAGCCACCGGTGGTAATTTTTTGAACCGTACTCCTCGTGATGCTTTGACTATTATTGAGAATAAGTCGAAAGTTCGCACTTCAAGAAACAAACTGGTTGTTTCAAAAGCGAGTGCTACTACTTCTTCTTCTGCTTCCGCTTATCTACCGGAGATTACCGCTCTTACTAATGTCGTTAAGGCTATGCTTCTTCAAAACAAGACCCCTTCACCAGCTCCCGTTAAAGCTATAGAAGAAATTTGTGTTACTTGTGGTGGACCGCGCCTTACTATGAGTGTCTTGCTACCAAGGGCAACACTTTTAATGCTTCTGCAGCTACAGGGACCTACAATCAAGGAGGTCTCGGATACCGTCCTCAAGGAGAAACTAATTATTGTGCTAGCAATCAAATGAGACCACCCGGTTTTCCTCAACCGGATGTGCAAAACAATCAAAACCGGTACAATCAGAATCATTTCAATCAAGGAAATTAGATTTATCAAGCTTCGCTTAATCAAACTCAAGTTGGACCTTTGAATGATTTCTCGAACTACATGAAGACTAATGATGTTAATATGAGAGCTATGCAAAATCAAATAAACAATATGAAGGCAGAATTTAAGAATGAAGTCCAGACTACGATGAGGAATCAGAGCAATGAGTTAAAGAATGATATAAAGAACATGATGAGCAGTTTTTTTCAAATGCAAAGTCCCTCGGGTTCGGGATCACTTCCTAGTAATACCATTGCTAACCCGAGAGGTGACTTGAAAGCTATTACTACCCGAAGTGGTGTTTCTTATGATGGACCTACGATTCCACCTACTTCTTCTCCTCTTCCGAAGGAAGTGGAATGTGAACCAGAGGCGACAAAGGACAAGGTGCAAACTACAAATTTAGGAAGTACCACACACGTCCAACCTCCAGTTACCCAAGTTCATATTCCAGAGCCCGAGCCTAACCCTAAACCATCGATACCTTATCCTTTAAGGCTTAACTACCAAAAGCTCCGAGAGAAAGCTAATAATCAAATGTTGAAGTTCCTTCAAATCTTTCAAAGATTACATTTCGACCTTAGCTTTGCGGATGCTCTTCTTCACATGCCTAAGTTCGCTTCTACGTTTAAGAGTCTCCTTAGTAATAAGGAGAAATTATTTGAATTGGCAAATACTCCATTAAATGAGAATTGTTTGGCGGTGCTCCTTAAAAAGTTGCCCGAAAACTTAGAGACCCCGGCAAGTTTCTTATTCCTTGTGATTTTCCAGAGCTATATGAGTGCTTAGCCTTAGCCGATCTTGGCGCTAGCATCAACTTAATGCCTCTTTTCGTATGGAAGAAGCTTTCGCTCCCGGAACTTACCCCTACTCGCATAACTCTCGAGCTCGCAAACCGATCGGTTTCTTATCTGGTTGGTGTTGCCAAAGATGTCTTTGTGAAAGTAGGAAAGTTTCATTTTTTCGGCCGACTTTGTTGTCGTTGATTATGATGTCGACCCTTGGGTTCCCCTCATTCTTGGGAGGCCTTTCTTGAGGACGGCACGAGCATTAATCGATGTACATGGCGAAGAGCTAACTCTTCAAGTCAATGATGAAGCCATAACATTTAATGTCAGACACACTTCGAGATACTCCTATAGATATGATGATGAATCGGTTAATCGAATCGATGTCATAGACATTACATGTGAGCAGTATGCTCAAGAGGTGCTTGGATTTTCGGATAGTTCTAAGAGTGGTAATCCCACTCCATCTTCAGATCCTATCATTACTACCTCTTCTCCCTCTCACTCCTTTTGAGGGAGGTGACTTCATTTTGGAAGAGATCGAAGCTTGTCTTACAAGTAATTCAATTCCACCGGGAATTGATGATGCCGACTTTGATACAGAGGGGGACATTCTTCTACATGAGAAGTTATTAAATGATGATCCATCATCTCTTCTCCCTCTGAAAGAACTTAATTTTGAGAAACTTAAAATAATAAAATCTTCTATTGATGATCCTCCGGAGCTTGAGCTCAAGGATTTACCTTCTCATCTTGAATATGCATTTTTGGAAGATATTGATAAATTACCCAACGTAATTGCTAAAAACTTAAAAAATGATGAAAAGGCCCGCCTTCTAAAGGTTCTAAAGTCACACAAGCGTGCCATCGCTTGGAAAATCTCCGACATTAAGGGTATTGACCCTCAATTTTGTACTCACAAAATATTAATGGAGGATGACTTTAAACCGGCATTCCAACATCAAAGAAGGGTAAACCCAAAAATTCATAAGGTAATCAAAAAGGAAGTTATCAAACTCCATGATGCCGGATTGATTTACCCTATCTCCGATAGTCCGTGGGTTAGCTCCGTTCATTGTGTGCCCAAAAAGGGATGTATGACCGTTGTGACAAATGAAGATAATGAGTTGATTCCTATAAGACTTGTCACCGGATGGCGTGTTTGTATTGATTACTGGTAGCAAGTTATAGATACATATAAAATAATATACTAATAGAGAAATTAAGGAAATCCCCAAGTAACCCTTGGAGAATTCCACTCACAAAGATAATATATAATACGTATATAAAACCGGGCTAGTATGATCACCCGGGTCGCTTCCCCAACGACTAGTGAAATTGAAACCACGTTTTAGTTTGGATTCTGATTTGAATAAAGCAAAGACATTTTTGATAATCTATATCTACTAAATAAAAGCAATTTAAACAATCAAACAAATACGGTAAATTAATAAAACGCGACTAATAAGTAAATAAACTAAAATTAACCCCTAAAAATGTAAACTAAAATTCTAAACCTAAGTTAAGACAAAAGAAAAATTTAGGAAAAAGAAAAACATTTTTTTTACTTTACTTTTTTTTAATTGAAAGATATGATTATTCTAAAATTTAAACTAATTGAAAACTATAAAAACTATTAAAGATAAAGTCCTAAAAATTTTATAAAAATTACACTAATTAAAGAAAACGCACAGAAATTTTCTAAAAATAAAAGCCCTAATTTTTATATTTTTATAAAAGTTTAATTGAACTAATTAAAACCTAACCTTAATTATTAATTAAAACTAAATTAACTAATTAAAAACTAACTTAGGGACTAACTGTGTTAAAGTCTTAAGGACTAACGAGGCTTAAACACTTAACGGGCAAGGATTAACTAAAAGACAACTAAAACAGAAAAATTACAAGAATAGTCCCTGAGGTCCTACCCCGACAACAAACTAAGTCCAATTATAAGCTCAAATTCTAAAAGTGCTTATCACTAAAAACTTAAAAGAGCAAAGTTGTAAAGGAAGCTAGTGGGAACAAAATTAATAAAAACTACTTGGGATGAAAATAACAAATAAGCTCAATAAGAGCTTATTTTTGAACTGACCTCAGAAAGGAGGGTTTAACCCTTGGTTTTAGAAAATAAGCTATAAAAAACTCAACACTAGATCAAAATGTAAAAGGAAAGAAGTTCTAATGAGCTTATGATGTGCTTAACCTAAAAATGAAAAGATAATAGAGCTTAAGGTACTTTTAGACTACTGAAAATGAGGAGGAAACAAGCATACTCAGAAAATAAGGCATTTAGCACAAAAACCAAATAAGCTAAAAACCTTTAAAAGCTAAACTAGACTCTAAAACTTTAAGGACTTATTAAACTACTTATATTCTATCTAATTAAGCTATAAAATCTAGACTCATAAGCTAAATTAACAAATTAAAATCCTAAAATTCCTAAGTACTGTTTTTGGCTTTTTAACTTTTTTTTGAAAGAACATTTGACAGCAAAAAATAAGCTAGGTATATGAGCTAGAAAATAGAATTTAAAAATCCTAATCTATAGTAAGCATAACGAAACTATAATAGCTAAAAGATAAGCTATTAAATCCTACAATTAATGGCTTATAAGTGGGATGTGAATATCCAGATCCTAACGAACATAGTACTGCTGATGCAGAGTTCCTTTTTAACAGTTGAATAAGCTAAGAAGATAAGCAGTAAATTAAAAACTAAAACCTAAACCATATTAAGCTATATCTAGATTACTTCTAACTTGAATTTAAAAACCTAAATCCTACTTTTACTCAACTAAAAATTAAGCCAAAGGTAGCAGTACTAACTATGACAAACCAGTACTAAACTTTTTTAGATTTATTACTCGGTGCCCTTTGCACAAGTGCAAACCAAGAGTGCAGGTTTCCTAAGGGAGACCATGCACTTAGACACACTCAAATAGAGTGTATAAACACAATGCAAGCAAGATCTAAGCCTTGGAGGGCTTAGATCAACAATTGCACAAGTTAAATTCAAAGATAATTTCCCCTGGTGCTGGCACCAACATAATAAGCCATAACTATTCCAATTTAGCAATCTAAAACCTAAAACTTTTGGAAACTTAATTTCTTAGAAAACGAACTGACTCAAAGTGTTTTGCACAAATTAAATTACTTATGTGGTCAACTATCTCAATCCAAGCACCCCTTTAAAGACTATATGACAGTTTTGATTAAACTACTAATTTGAAATACTAGTAAACTAGAGCTTAATACCAGACAATTAACCAGATTAAAACTACTTTTATAAGCACAACTTAACAACTAAATAGGCAATAATCTAAACCTTAACTATTTTACTATATTTATGGTTTTTAGAGGATTTTAAAACAATTATATGAATATCTATATGATTTTAAATCTAAGAGAAATTGAAACAGATAACAACTATATGATTATACCTAGATAAAACTCAAATAAGCACTAATAAGCAAAGAGAATAAGCAAATAAGCAGATCTAAATATAGAAAGCAATGAGATCACTATTTAAAGCTTAGAATTAAAGGAAATGAAAGAGAAACTTACACTCACCTCTATCTACACCAAGAGGAACCAATAAAGGCAGCTACAAGCCCCCTACTTATTAGATAAGCTAGGGTAAATTCCTTGGATCTCTTCCAATTTACGATCCCCTTCCAAAAGCTCAATCCAAATAGGTCCATGATAAATGTAAAGTTTTAACTGAGATAAGGTTTAAGTAAAGATTTAACTTCTGAATTAAAATAAACTCCTATTTCCGCTATAAGACTGAAAAGAGCTTAAATGAGCTTATTTAGCTATTGAGACAATGGCTTCTTAAGAAGCTTTTTGAAAAAAACAGGAAAGAGAGCCATATCAATGTCTAAAACTAAATTTTCGTTAATGAAAGTTACTGATTACATACATGAAAAGTAGATAACACACATTTTAAGGAAATACATTTAAGAAACATACGAAATATAAGCTAGACTTAAAATTACAAAAACCCTAGAATATCGTGTGAGTGAGAGGTGAGGCCTTTCCATAGGTGCGTGGAATAGAAGCTTCTAGGAATCTCTATGTGCCCTGCTCTCACAATCTTTCAATCTCAACCAATCATTCTTCAATCATTTGAGCCTTCTACTTGCCCGTTGGATTGATTAGTGGACACCTGAATGATTGCCATGCATGTCATTTCTCTATGGGATTTCATTTGCTTCTTTGTGAGGTGGTTTTAGCACATGAAACCCACATTCCATGGTGCCTTTCACCATTGTTTTGACGTGGCCATTGATTGGAGAGGTTAAGGATAATCCCTTGATAAAGACGATTTGTCCCTTCATCTTGTGTTAGAGAGCTCATGAATTTGACCCTAAGCACCTTTAATTTGGAAAACCCCTTTGATTTACCCTGGGGGTGAAAGGTGGGATGATGGGTGAATAGTAACTAGGTTTCGCGCCTATTTTTAGACAGTTAAAACTGTTGGACTTTGGTATATTTGCACTTTCAGTCCCTCGCTTCCTATTCCCTATTTCAAGTTATAAATAACTTTTGGGAATTGCAAGTTTGGCCCTTGTGGTTGTTATAAAAGGACATGGGCTAGGGATTTGGGCTTTGTTGACTTTTATTGACCATCTTTGACTAGATTTGACTGAGGCTTGACTTTTCTGGCTTCGACTTTGAATCTTTGGCTTCTTTTTGAACTCTTCTGATTCTCGTGTCCGTGCTTGCTCGTTTTTGACTGTTTTCTTGTGATTTTTGACTTATCCATACCTGCACACACAAAACACAAATACAAGCATATTTTTGCTATTTTTGGTCTGTTTTGGGTTTATATTGGGCTATTTTAAGCATAAATGGATATGTGTATTTTACACTTATCAATTACCCAAAGCTTAATGATGCTACTCATAAAGACCATTCCCCGTTGCCTTTCATGGACCAGATGCTCGAACGTTTAGCAGGGAACAAATACTATTGCTTTTTAGATGGATTTTCCGGATACTTTCAGATTCTTATTGACCCGCAAGACCAAGAGAAGACCACCTTCACTTGCCCTTATGGGACGTTTTCCTACCGACGTATGCCTTTCGGGTTATGTAATGCTCCGGGCACGTTCCAAAGTTGCATGATGGCTATTTTCCATGACATGATCGAGGAAACAATGGAGGTCTTCAGGGATGATTTCTTGGTCTTTGGGGATTCTTTCTCTTCTTGCCTCTCCCATTTAGACAAAATGCTCAAACGGTGCGAAGACACCAACCTAGTTCTAAATTGGGAGAAGTGCCATTTCATGGTCAAAGAGGGCATTGTCCTCGGCCATAAGATCTCTAAATCTAGGATTGAGGTTGATAGGGCTAAAGTTGATGTAATAGCAAAGCTACCTCATCCCATTTCCGTTAAAGGTGTTCAAAGTTTTTTAGGTCAAGCCGGGTTTTATTGTCGATTTATTCAAGATTTCTCTAAAATCGTCCGGCTGATGACCCATCTTCTATAAAAAGTTCATCTTCTCGAAAGAATGTATTAAAGCGTTTAAAACTCTTAAGAATAAATTAACAGAAGCTCCGATTTTAGTTGCCCCCGATTGGGACCTACCATTTGAGATTATGTGTGATGCTAGTGATTTTGCGGTAGGTGCAGTCCTAGGGCAACGAAAGACCAAACATTTTCAGTCTATACACTATGCGAGCAAGACTATGACCGATGCTCAAGCTCATTACACTACTATGGAGAAATAATTATTAGTCGTGGTGTATGCTTTCGATAAATTCTCATCCTATTTAGTCTTGTAGAAAACCATCGTGTATACGGACCACTCGGCTCTCAAATATCTTCTTGCTAAGAAAGATGATAAACCGAGATTGCTCCGGTGGATTCTCCTACTCCAAGAATTTGATGTCATTATTCGTGATAAAAAAGGAGCAGAGAATCTCGCGGCCGACCACTTGTTGAGATTAGAAAATCCTCATCAAGGTGATCTCGAGAAAAAGAAAATTAATGAAACATTTCCTCTCGAGACCCTTGGAATGATGTCTTTTCATGGTGATTCTAGTATCCCATGGTTTGCCGATATTGCAAATTACCATGCGGGGAATTTTGTAGTAAAAGGGATGTCATTCCAACAAAAGAAAAAATTCTTTAAGGATGTGAAGCATTATTTTTGAGACGACCCCTACTTGTTTAGAATTTGTGTGGATCAAGTGATTAGACGATGTGTTTACAGCCAAGAAGTCGTTGATATCCTCACGGATTGCCATAATGGACCCACCGGGGGACATCATGGTGCGAACTACACCGCTAAGAAAGTCTTTGATTCTTGTTTCTATTGGCCGACAATTTATCGTGATGCCCACGACATGGTGAAGTCATGTGACTCATGTCAACGTCAAGGCAAAATCTCGCAAAAGGACGAAATGTCCCAAAATTCAATTCATGTATACGAGATCTTTGACGTATGGGGCATCGACTTTATGGGCTCGTTCCCGTCTTCTCGAGGGACCAAGTACATTCTCGTGGCTTTTGACTACTTGTCTAAATGGGTTGAAGCAAAAGCGCTCCCCACAA
>BQNB010036858.1:0-49840 GCA_026074375.1 Tanacetum coccineum | reverse complement strand
GACGAAGAACTACCCCATTATATTGCCGAAGTTATGTTTATCGGAAACTAATATAGAACCTCGGTATTGCATGTCGTCGCTTTTCATCTTGCTGATGTTGTCGTGTTTGATAGAATCGATATATATTAGCGCAAGAGTTACTTCGTATTTCATACACAAAACATTCTACTTCTTCTTTCCCTTTATGTAGGGTTGTAAAGAACCGAACGTTCGATGAACATTTCATAATCCATTCTGTAAAAAATCTGTTTATGTTTGTTTATTTATTAAGTGAACGAACATGAACAAAACTTTACGTTCATTTAGTTAAATAAACGAACATGACACAAAAAACTTGTCCGTTCATTTATACTCATGAACGTCCGATTATGTGTTTATTAAAGTTCATTTATATGTTTTCGTTCATATATCGTATCATTTTATTATATAACTTTTAAATTTAATTTAAGTAAACAAAACAACACTTATTAAACACAATAATACGTATATCTTTATAGTTTTTTTATTAGTGTATGTTGATATATGTGTGTTTGTTTATATTCGTTTAATGCTTACTGAACGGACATGAACAACCTTACTTTTTTAATAAACGAACACGAATAAGAAAATTTGTTCGTTTATTTGTGCTGTAAAAAATAAAACGAACGACATGAACAAAGCTACGTCTGTATTTATTTGGTTCGTTTGCAGCCCCACCTCTATGTATCGTTATGAGATATTTCATCAACTCATCAGGTAAGATATTATCTAGGAAGATTCTATAAGCGTACGTAGTGTTATAGGGCTAAATCGTGATAGAAAGAAAGGTTATGAACGCGTGAAAGAAATGTCAAATCTCAAAGAACGAACTTGGCCCATCGTAATTACTACTTGGATGGACCAAGCTTTGTCTTTCCTTCAAGTGGAGCTAGCAATTTGGACACCTTTTTCACGAGTCAAATCTGCTATTTAATGTATATTAGATCTAATCCACATGTAGTCTAATAGATTAACATCTAAAAATCAACTTGAATAGCAATTGGTAGGTCGCAAGTATATATAGTAATTAAGTTGATTAATGACAGGCTAATTTGCTTCTGTTCAAAGAAAGCAACGTACCAATAGAATTTTAAAGGATCTTAATGAATCTTACAACTGCAAGCTTAATTTGAATTAACATGTAGCATGCTTTATATTAAATGCATGGATACATAACTAATCGATTTATTTATTTAAAATAATATCTTTCCTAAATGAGAGGAACAACGGCCTATATATTTGGCACACGAATCCTATCCTTATACCAAACCACAAGGACGACTTTATTTGCTTACAACATCATATCGATCTTCTTTCTCACTTTCACACACTTTTAACAAACAAAATCTTGCTTATATCAACTTATCAAGATTCAAGATGATGATGATGATGATTATGATAGCGGGTTTCGTGGATTCTATAAGGACACCAATCCATGCATGGTTAGACAAGGTACTATACAGTGACGACCACCAAGAGACCACCAACATAACGATCAAGGAAGTTTGTATCGACAGCCCTCGAGTGGACTGCATCGTGTGCTTATCGGACGTGGCGTTAGGAGAGAAATATGCGTTGCTAGAAAGGTGTAAACATGGTTTTCATGTTGAGTGTGTAGAAGCATGGCTAAAAGACCATCCAAACTGCCCACTTTGTAGAACCTCTCTTTCGGGTGATGATCAAGACACCCACAAACACAAGGTTTACTTAAAGAAGCTGTACGAGATTACGAGCTGTTACAGTTTTCGTGTCATGGAGACCTTGGCTAGTTGGCTAACCAAATCATTTAGCTAGGATCTTCAGTCCACGCTTTTTGAGAGCTGCAATTACTTGTGATATCGCTTCGTTGTCTAAAGAGCACGTACGAATTCACCACACATACAGTGCTGAAACATACAAGATATCTTTTTTATTTTTTCGATCTTATGATGTTATACGGCCTGTTTTTGTGTAACTAGTTTCTACGAATATACGATACTCATGTAAAAGAAACTTTGGTTACATATATACCTTTACTTGTGATTCATGCATGAATTATACATGTAAATATTAGTCATGACTTTTGGCGCCTAAACAACTTAACAATGCACCTGTAACAATGCAAAGTATTACGTCTTTTTAAACCTAGGTTAGTCTATGTCTGAAAGAGTTTAGAGATATAATTTGTGTCTTGCATTTCTCATAACAATGATACAATATATAGGAGTATATGGAGTATTCTAGAATCCATATTAAATGAATTTGACTAACATAAATGACTTGACTAATAACTTTGACTATAATAAATTACTTTGACTAGAAACTTTGACAATCATAAATTACATTGACTAACACTCCCCCGCAGTTGGAGCGGGAGGACACCGGACGCTCAAACTGGTACGAAACTCATCAAATAAACTAGTAGGTAAACCTTTGGTGAAGATATCCGCATACTGATATGTGACGGACTTTGTAGTACCCGTAATAGCAACGGGGGTCAGCACAAGATCCCAAACAAAGTGTGAATGTCAATCTCGACTAGCTTCGTGCGTTTGATGTTGTTAACGGAGATTAGAAGAGAGATAGACGGCACTCACATTTATTGTCACAATAGACAAGTGTACCGATGGCTAGAGGTGTATGAAGTTCACGTAATAGATTATCGTAACCAGGCAAGTTTTCAGCAACGCTATGGCAACCCCCCCCTCACAAAAAATCCCCGGATACTCAGCCTCAGCACCTAGGATTCGATGTGAGAGTAAAATTGACGCTTCCGATGACCAGGAGAGAAGATTGTTGCCAAGAAAAACACAATAACCAGAGGTTGATCGACGAGTAGTGGGACAACCCGCCCAATCCGCATCTGAGTAAGCACTAAAGATGTGCGTCCGTAAAGGAATAAAGGTGTTAATCCATTAGGACAATGGGTGCAATACATACCGTGTTAAATCACTCTTGAGAGCAGAGAGGATGAGGCTCGCGGGGGTCATTGCATAAAGACGACGACCTGCTGAACAGATATGATATTCAGGCCGGGGTAAAGGTGAGATACTGTAAGGCTCCCGGCTTGGCTAGCGATTTAATGTAGAGTCAGAAACTAGGGAGCACCTATCTGCAGAAACGTGTTGGAGTCCGTTGTCAACAGTTGTGTACGACACGGTTTACAATTAAGCATAACCAGCCGATCAAGAACCTTAGTCGCTTACTTTTGTTGAGATAGAAACATCTCCGAAGAAATTACGAGTCACAGAAATGCCCTAGAATAATTAAGTGAGCCCAAAATTCAGTCATGGAGAACTCTGAATGAGAGAAGTGTTAATCTGCTATAACAGTTACAGAAGAAGATGCTGTCATATCAATATCATCATACAATATAGAGCAGTATGCAGTTTGCCCACTGTTGTAGATGAGGAGTAAAGAGCACAGCGACTATGATGAAAACCCACCCGAGCTATAGCATAAAACGCAATCTCGAAACAGGCCCGATGGGCCTGTTTATTAAGCCCAAAGGAGATCTATGGAGAAGGCCCAAAAAACATGGATTTGGATGCTGAGGATACCAGAAACCAGGTGATGGTGTCTTGTATACAGTCTCTGATATGATCCTATGTAAAAAAGGCAATTCTTGACATCAAGGCTGGTGAACCGGCCATTGTCTAGAAATGGCTAGACTGTGTACTGTCCGAATAGTAGCCGGATTTGGACAACCGGAATAAATGTCTCATCCGCATCAATAACTGCAGTTGACGTGTACCATTTGCAACAAGACGAGCCTGTATTGATGAGGGTACCATCTGCGTTATTATTTATGCCGAAAAGCTACATAGAACGTACAATGTTCGCCGTTCGGTGCGAGGGGGGGGCACACAAGAATCCAAGTTTATTTTTAATTAAAGCAGTATAGTCATCAAGCATAGCATGATTACACATTGGGTCACGAAAAAGCCAATTGGATAGGGCTTAGGAATATGTGATATGGTGGACTCGTGCTAGTAAAACGTTTGAGAGGGACGGATTTTGTACGGACCGAAAGCGACGTGACCATGGTGGTGAGTCGAGGTGGGATTATTGTGGGTTGTGTGTAGGAATGGTTTATTTCAGTGGAAGCGTTTGATGTGGTTAGACGTTTGGTGAGTGAGGAAGTGAGGCTTAGACTTCATGTGTTTGGTGAGCGGTTTGAAGTGGGCTTCGTGGTGGACTAGGTTGGAGAAGCAGTAGATATTTAGTGGTTGGTGGAAAGTTGGTTGATGCAGAAAGAAGTGGTTTGGATATGATGTGTTGATGTATATGTTGGGCGAGTTTGTCCAAGAATGTGTACGAGGGTGAGTCATGAGGAGTCATAGATCCATATAGGAAAATGTCTCATAAATGTTACATGACGGGATAAGCTGATTTTGTTGTTTTAAGTCTAAGCATCGATATCCATGGTTTGATTTGTCGGATATCCCAGTAAAAAAAATCTACGGAGGGTGTAGCCCGTGGTTCAAGTTTGTGATTTGTGTGAAGATGAGGATAGCAAAGGCAACCAAAACCACGAAGATCCGCATAAGTTCGTTGTTGTTTTAAAAGAGCGTGAGTTGTGACGTATTTCATTGTTTGATGGCGGTGGAGGGTAAGTATGTTCAAGAGGTAGGCGGCCATGAAGAGCTTCAACCAAAAAAAAATGTAGGTGGCAGGTGAGATTGGACAAGTTAAAGTACGAATCATGTTGTTGATGGTGTATCATTCGTTCAGGGGGAATTTTTTTACCATTTTGTTGTGAAGTCTTGGGACAAGTGGGAACGAAAATAGAAAATACCATTGGTAACAAATAGTTGGTGAAAGCGGAGTCAGTATTGTCAAACTCGCCTCATGATCACATTGCTAGATTTTATGTCACTTAATTAAAATGGTTCTTAACATAAGCACGAAAATGAATAAATTTGGACAACACATCCCAGACTTATGTCGTAAAGGGTACACCCATAAGTAATGTGAGAAATGATCATGAGAATCTAAGACATAATATATAATACCCGAGAACACTTAGTAGGAGGGGATGTCCTAAATCAGAATGGTAATATCAAAAGGAGCCCATAACAATAGTTTTGAAAGTGAGTAAGGAAAGCCTCACGTGTTTGCAAGCTTCGCAAGCATGGCAAAGCACGGAAGACTGTGTTATTACATGATAACTAAAATTATTAGAAACTAAAGAACGTAGCACCTCACTTCCCCTGATGAACAAGTCGTTGGTGCCACGTTTGCTGTTCCAAACCAAGGAAACAGCTTTGAGGCGTACGACGAAGACGTGACTGGATAAAGGTCACCCCGTGCTGTCACATCTGACGGGAGAACCAGAAATCCTTTACAGTAAAACCGAACTCGTCAAATTCAATATGTACATTTATTTTCACGAAACGGAATTGAGTTACATAAATTACGTTTTTCAACAATATTGGGTGTAATGAGAACTTATTTAAGTGAAGTGTACGGTTGGGATGTTGGCGGTAGCGTGTTATGGCACGTGGTTGGTGACAGGAATAGGATTTACCGTCACCAACTAAGAACAGATGAATATATGCGAGAATTATATATTAGTACTAAGATTATTAACTGAAGAGTAAGGTGAGATGACGCTCCAGTATCCCATGTTCCAATGTGAGTAGCGGATCCTGATAGGTCAAAAAGTATTTAAAAAGCTTGTGGCAGTTGTGTCTCTTGACTTGTCGAACACGGTTGAGGCATAGGTTTTGTACAGCAGCCGAGTAGAGGGCCTGCTGGTGGCCATTGAACCCGAACATGGGCTGTTGTGGTTTATGTTTGATGAATCCTGGAGGGGCATTGGGCCTTAAGCCCATTGTGTTGTTATGTTGAACTGGTTGCTGTCCCTGCGAAATGGATAAGCCATACTAGGCTAATAGGTTTTGTTGGGCCTGAATGAGGGATAAAAGGTGTTGTTGGCTGGCTGAATTAAGACCAGTGTGTCCATGCCCTTGTTTGATGGAGCGACCTACAGTTTTTAGTAGAGATGATGTTCGGGAGTGGGTTGTTGGTTGCCTTTTGGAGAGGATGAATGAAACGACCAATTCGTTCCCCACGTGGCATAAACATCGGCCAAAGTTTTGCGGCAGATCTCGGTCTTGTTTTATTCACGGGCCATAGCGATCATCTCATTGTTTCGGTTGTCTTAAATCCATATTATAATGAAATTTGACTAACATAAATGACTTGAACTAATAATCTTTGACTATAATTAATTACTATTTGTCTAGGAAAAATGCAAATATTACCAGTCTTTTAAAACCCAGGTTGTCTCAGCCGGTTGAATCGAGTAGTAAAGTTGAAGCAAGTCAGGTCTTATCCCTTCGAAAAAAATGCCATTTTTGAATAGTCCATAATAATAATGCACACGCCCTCAGCTCGCACGGGTTTCATCAATTAAACGTTGCTTCTTTATCTTCCACAAAATATAACGTTGAGACAAGCATTTGAAATTTTATATATAACCTTAATTTTCAGTTTTACTGGGGGTGACAAACTTTATGTTTCGAATTACGTACTATTTGAAATTGCTATGAGATCCTGATTTAAACTCCTTATTCGTATGTTAAGACAAGTTACATGAGTAAGCTCGATCTTTATTATATATTTTGAATGTAATTCTTTTCTTATATTGATCCAGTCAAATTTGCCTAACAACAATAAATACCATGATCCTTTCAAAGGACGACACGCATAGATGCCTTAACAATATATATGACGCAGATAGAGGTCTCAGATTAAACATATATGGCTCCAAAATATGTGGATTCATGTGAAGATTCAGTGGATACGTAACATTAGTCGATCATCATAGACATCCAAAAATATGTGGTCCTCTTTTGCATAAAGCAGATATTGATGCTTCTAATGGCTCGTCTCAATCTCGATCGAATTTGACGTGATGAAGTACAATTATTTTCACAAAAAAGTGTGAATCGGCGAGAACACTCTGATCACATGTGCCTTTTGACACCAGCCATTGTCCACCACAAGAAATAACTCCGACAACTCTCCTAACTCAAAATCTCCTTAGAACTTCCTAAGAAGTAAAAAATAAGTTTTAAAATATAAGATACTCGGATTGTCTAACAAATTTATGTAGCTTATTTTTCGTGTGTAAAATACATGTAGAGATATAGTTGTTAGTGTCGTAAACGAACTGAAAGTTCAATGAATATTCCTTAACCGTTAGGTAAAAAGTTCGTTTGTTTATTAAATGAACAAACATGAGTTTACGTTAATTTAGTTAAATGAACGAACATAAACAAAAGTCTTGCCCGTTCATTTATGTTCATGAACCTTCGATATGTGTTTGTTTATGTTCGTCTATGTTTATTTAATTTTGTTCGTTTATTTTCGTTTAGTTGCTTAATAAACAAACATAAACGGACATTAACAACCTTATTATCTTAATAAACCAACATGAAAAAAAACTCATCCGTTAAAACGATCGTGTTCGTTTATTTGTTCAGTTAAAATTAAACGAACGAACATGATCAACAAGGTTTTGTTCTTGTTTGTTCGTTTTGTTTACGTCCCTAATAGTTTGCGGAAGGGTCGTGGATTCGTGACAAATCGACCTACGATTGGTGTTTATAGATGTATCACTTGATTAATTAGCTGGTCAAACTTTGAATAATGAACAACCTACGAGTTCAATTCAAACCAAATATAAATAAAAAATAATGCATACCCATATCTTGTAATTTAGTATTTGACCCTTACCCTAATCTTGTCTACAATTAAACCTTATATTTGAAAGTGACCCTCAGTCCTATGTAGTACTTTTTACTGCGTACTTTACACGTATTTCCTAAAACCTTTTCTCATAGCACATATAAATACCTGTCGCATGTGTTTAATTCAAAACAATACCACTTTACTAAACAGTTATCTCGATCGACCTTGCATTATGGACCAAGTCTTGAGAATCACGAAGAGCGAGACGACGGTGGCATTTGTTGGAGGCACATCAGCTTTTGTGATTGCTTTTTGTTTGCTTAAGCGACAACAAGCAAGACCAACATGGTGGCCAGTTGCATTAAGGTTACTCGACAGCTACAACAGAACCATGGTAATGGCATTAGAGAAACAGAATGACGAAGACAGTGGAGATGTAGTGTATGATTGCATCGTGTGCCTATGTGAGGTGTCGCCAAGAGATGAATACAAAGTGCTTTCAAATTGCGATCATGGCGTCCAGTTCCATGCACACTGTATTGATGCTTGGCTAAAAGATCATTCCACATGTCCTATGTGCAGAAGTCACATTCCTCGCCCGTTGTCACAACGCTTACATAACTACTTGTGTGAACGCCTTCTTGAAGATGTCGTATCTTACTGTAACTCTGCCTTAGATAATGTAGCTAGCTCAATAGGAGATTGTCACGACTTCTGAATGTATGTATACGTACTCCATGAATATGTTTATGAAAGCACCCTAAAAGTAAAGTTTCTTTTTAGTTTTCTCATAGTTTTGTCCGTTTAAATAGCTTTATCAAATCTCATCTGTTACATAGTTCTTGGGAGATTGAACATTGTTGGGTTAATCGTTCATTTACTAGGTTCACGTATGCATGGCAGGAGTTTTGTTTAATAAGTCTTTACTTAATAACTTGTTAGTATAGGAATTAGTAAAAAGCTTAATTTCCTGTTTACTAGGAAATAGTGGTGCTTCCTTTGTGTTAAGTTTTAGTATAAATAAGGTAGATAGCATTGTATAGAATGTACTTAGTTTCCATCTTTTAATATATAAACCATTGGAAAAACCCATCTTGCCGTTTTGATTGGTGTTACAGTGGGTGTGAGTCCGGGTTTAAGGAGACTGATAATCTACACGTGGTACCAGAGCTTCGTTCGATTAAAGGCGGGTTTGAGAGTCGGTTTCAAGAGAAGGTGTAGCCCTTCGGGGCGGACACAGCGGAACTGGGTTTTGTTTTAAAGGGGCGTTGGCGGTGTGTACGCTACCTTTGATTTGTTGTTTCATGTTGGAAGAGACTAAACGTCGGGAGTGCGTTGAAACGAAGGAAAAGGATCCGGCAAAACAGTGGGTCTTTGATTTTGTTTCGTTTCTGCAGGTGCAAGATGTCTGTTAATGTGTTAGCTTGTCTCATTGGTTGGTGGTATAGGTTCTTTGGACAAGTTGATCGGAAAAATAGGATTGGGAGGTTTTAAAGCTAGAAGACGGGACGGTAAGGTGTTCGGGGACATCCATTGTCGTGGAGGAGCGGGGGAGTCCGTTCAAGAAAACGGGGGTGATCGGTGATGAACATAGCGCGGTTCTGTTAGCTGTTAGTTGTGATCGAAAGGGGCTGTGATCAAATCCCGACGGTAGTTGTAAGTCACCGGAAAAGTGGAGATTAACCAGGTAGCGGGATAGGGAAAAAAACGGACGGGAATATTGGGAAAAAGCAGGGTAGCTTTGTTTTTTTTCTTTTTTTTTATTCAGTTCGTTTGGCGGGTGAAAGAAAATGATAAAAGCGGGTGGCTTTGTTTTCTTGATCGGTGGAATAATGCTCTCGTGTCACGGAAGTGTTATAAGTAAACGGGTTCTGTGGGGTGACAACAACAGTCGGGTGGTAGGGGACTTTGGACGTGACCGAGGTGGAGGTCGTAGATCGAGAGAAAAAGTCTTGGGGACAATGGAGAATCAAACACGGTGGTGGAACTTTATGGTTGGAAAGTTCAAATCCGGTGGCTTTGGACGTGGTCGGGGAAGAGGTCGTGGGTCCGGGAGAAGTCGAGATGGTAATGAACGTGACCAACGGGATGCCATGGTACATGTTACATGTGTTGTGACACCAAAAGGGGATGATGGATGAGCTAGAGTACGGGACTTTGGATATTGACCGAGGAGGGTGGTCGGTGTCGGGAAAAAGTACGAGAATCGAGTGATGGTTTGGAAAGAAGGTGATCAAACGCTTATTGCTGTGAGTTGTGTAGAGTGTTAATAAACGATTAAGGGTGATTGTTGGGTAATCGTTCATTTAACTAGGTTCACGTCTGAATGGCAGGGTTTTTGTTTTATAAGTCTTTACATAATATACCTTGTTAGTATAGAAATTAGTAAAAGCTATGACCGGATAGTATTATGGTAAATAGTGGGTTGTTTCCTGTTTATTTGGCATCATCTCCCTAGTGGTGCTTCATTTGTGTTAAGTTTTAGTATAATAGGTAGATAGCATTGTATAGATTGTATTAGTTTCCATCTTTTAATATATAAACCATTGGAAAAACCCATCTTGCCGTTTTGATTGGTGTTACAGTGGGTGTGAGTCCGGGTTTAAGGAGGCTGATAATCTACAAACATCTCAAATCAGTTTTTGCTTTCATTGCATCGAACTAGGCCTCCAAAATCTAAACCACAAACCTTCAAATGTCTACCTTAGTCGTCATCATAGATTAATTAGACACTAATCCACATACCATCAATCTCGCCAACTAATGAGAACCAATACGCCAACCGTCATCATGCCACCACAAGACACACAACCAAATATCACGCCACACTAAACAATCGAACCAAATCCCTAACACTAAAAGACATAACTCTTAGTTAAGTTTCTCACAGCCTCCATTGCATCTATAACAAAGATCCGGAATGACATCGGTGCACAAACTGGAGCTTCCCTTCCTTCTCTTATCAAGGACATGTTAGCTATCTTTAGTTGCTTAGAAACATTTCGTATCGGTCATCGTTACTACCCATCCAAGTTTGTCTTTCTCCCAATCGAACACGACCCACCTTGGAAGCCACGTGACCTAGGGTACAAAATAATGTGCCTTCAGGCATGAAGTACTGATACATGCAAGAGACCAAAGACCACTATCTTGTTAATAACGGTTTCATTTAGGAATCACGATTAGAACTTTGTTCCATGCATGTTTAGTTATCATAGCCATGTTTCCATGTTTTGTTATCAACTATCAGCCTTGTTTTCCCTTACTCTGTACAGTGGACTTCATTTATTGAAATGAAAAAAAGAAAGAAGAAAATTGTTTAAAAGTCTAGTTTTCATGCTAGTAGGCTTTTGGAGTTTTGCACGTTCACGAGAGATTGATCATTTAAAATCGGTTTTCTAACTATATAAGATATCCGGATTAATTACAGAAAGTCCAAATAATTTGATTACATTATACTCTGTATATCTCAATCTTCTTGTATCAAAACATAATTTGTTATCAGAAGGGTCTCGAAGGGTATGAAAGAAAGCAGTCGCACATGACATCTGCTTAAAGGTGTCCATTTTTTAAGTTTTGCATTATTTTTTAATTTCGTAAAATATAAATATATATGAGTTATATAATTCAATTATATATGCAATTCTTTGTTGTTATTGTATAAGCTATCAAAATCAACGTCGGCC
Source organism: Tanacetum coccineum (assembly GCA_026074375.1). Taxonomy (NCBI): domain Eukaryota; kingdom Viridiplantae; phylum Streptophyta; class Magnoliopsida; order Asterales; family Asteraceae; genus Tanacetum; species Tanacetum coccineum. The sequence continues at coordinate 38,456 of BQNB010036858.1, read as the reverse complement.
ACGTTTGTTACGTATCACTTAAGCTCTCCAACAACTAAATCGTACACAATACAACTCGCAAATATGGATCAAATATGGTGTGTGAATGGGGCTATAATATGCCCTCTCTTGCTAAGGCTATGCCATTGTGGATGATGGTTGAATGGTGTAGTCTGGTTTGAGCTGTGGAAATGTAGTTGTGAGATTATGGTATTGGTGCTTAAAGGTGAACTGAAGGATTAGCTACATTGGCTAATACCTCCTCTGTTTCTGAATGGGTAGAAACATAGGAAAATAGGTCTGTCAGAGATCTAGTTCTCTTATGTCAGATATATAGGAGATATCGGATAGAGCTTTGTTATATCATGTAGTTTGAATAAGCCAGGCTTGTCTGTGCTTGTTGTTATTTGTTGTAAAAAGTTGGTATTTAATGAAATTGTTCACCTTGCACCAAAAAAACAAGCAAGACGGTTACTCGACAGCTACAACAGAACCATGGTAATGGCATTAGAGAAACAAAATGACGAAGACAGTGGAGTTATATATAGTGTATGATTGCATCGTGTGCCTATGTGAGGTGTCACCAAGAGACGAATACAAAGTGCTTCCAAATTGCAACCATGGCGTCCAGTTCCATGCACACGGTATTGATGCATGGTTAAAAGATCATTCCTCCTGTCCCATGTGCAGAAGCCGCATTCCTCGCCCGTTGTCACAATGCTTCTTGAAGATGTCATATCTTATTGTAACTCTGCCTTAGATAATGTAGCTAGCTCAATAGGAGATTGTCACGACTTCTGAATGTATGTACGTACTCCATGCATGAATATGTTTATAAAAGCAATAGTTTTATAGTTTTTTTTTTTAATTGAAACCGCCGTTAAAAAAAATGTGAATGGAGACTTTGTATGAAATCTTATACAATAAATACTATGGTAAAAAATATATTATAGCAACGATTAAAACTAAAAGCATAATATTCTGATGATTTATCTTAAATTTTAACAAATATTTACAATATATAATTGCGTATGTTTTATAATTTTTGTTGGAACGACCGAATATTAAGGTTCCTCAAAAGATTTAAACTTTGTGCGATAGCACACTTCACATACCTTCATGTACGGCTCTGGATATTATTTGTTTAGAAAGAAATAGCTTTATAGTAAATTTTCGTATACATCATTAAATTAACTTACCATATTAATAGTTATAATACCCGTGCACGCACGAGATTAAACATAAATCAAATTTCGTTTAGAGATTATTATCTCAATTTCATGTTCGAAATAGGGTATGTTAATGTTTATATTTCATTTTGTTGGTTTTTATAATCTACTCCATGTGTATGTGTTTGAATTTTCATAGTCGTTATTGCTTTTGTAAACAATCACATAGTAAATTTGTAACCCAAACATGACATTACCTTTTGAGAATCAAAGTGAAAAATAGCACATGCACGTGCAAATACGATATATATTTTGTTCCATTACATCCTATAATAACCTTGTTTTTTGAAAACAGAATCGCATACTTACATAATGACTTACTATAATATGTAATGGAACTCGATATATATTTTGTTCCACTACATCTTACAGTAAGTCATTATGTAAGTATGTGATTCTAGTTATTCAAAACACGGGGTTACACATGAACCAAATTAATTTCGAATTTTTGGTTTAATACATGAACATATAAAAATCTGATCGTAATTAATATTTTGTAATTATGATATAAGTATAACTAATAATTATGCACGGGTTTTAACGTAAAAAATTTCACCATTTATAAAATATCAAATTTATATTTTGTAAAATCTTGCTGAATGAAAAAGATTTAACTTTATGTTAATGATTTGGATGTTGTGCGTTGATGTTGATATTTAAATTTAACTATTGATATCATAAAGTTTTAAAAATGTTTTTTCGGATATCCTTATATAAACTTTAAATAAGAATTAAATTAGTCGTTGTTATAAGTACAATCACATATTACTCGTATATCATAGTTACTCGTGTTTACATTTGATATTTATAATTCTATTAATAATAATTTTGCCGTATTTGATATATTCAAACTCGTGTATGCATGGGTTAAATGTATAAAAATATAATAACAATGAGTTCTTATTGAGCACTTATAATAAAAATAATTTTCATTTTCGGGTATTTTTATTTAAACTCTTGAAGAGGAAAAAATTTGTATAAGTACAAAATTGTGTATTTACAAACACAATAATTTATGCTTTTATTTTGATATTAATAATTTTGTGCATATAAATTTATGTTGTATTTTTTAAAACAACATATAAGTTTATTTTTAAAATATAAAGTATAGGAGTATAAAGTATAAAAGGTTATTTGTTTATTTTTTAAGTTATTAAAAAACAAATAAAGTTATAAATTTACACTTAAACTCCATATAATTTATTTAAAATCAACCACTAAAGTTTTATTAATTACCTGATCTCTTTTTAAGTTTTTGTTCTCACACATTTAACACATATATTTTTTTAATGGTTTTTTTCTTCTACATGTTTTTTTAATTTTTGACCAAATTGGATTCAATTTTTACTTTTAATAAGCCAATTAGATCGCACGATTTTGCCCACGTGTTAAAACCAAGTGTTTTGATTGGCCTTATTTTTCCCATAAATGATATTTTACCAAAAAACTTTGAAATGATTTAATCTATCTATTATATAAAAGATTTTGTGGACCAGTACTAAGTATGTTTTTGTGAAATTGAATGTTATTTCTAGTAAGATGACCAATTAATAAAGTACACGAAGGTTACATTACTTACAGTAGTGACCTACAACGACTCACAATTTTTCTGCCACTTCAACTTTTTCTCTTCGACGATCTATATGCGACTTTTTAGACACAATAAAACAACTTACACTACAAAAAAACATACCCACAAAAATACGTTTTAATTACTTTAACACAAACGACAAAAGCACATGAATAGATAGAGTTCCCGACCTACTTCTACAAAACATGACTCGGCGACCCACAGTGCATGCTGGCGACTCACATAGAGACCCACAAGATCGATCGATCATTGTGGGAAGCCTTATGTTGTATGAAAGATATTTAATTTGTGATGGATCGACGTTGAAGGACACGACTAATGGAAGAGTATTACACGTCACTAGCACTATATTATGAATGGTGTGTGGTCATGGTCAATTGCTGATCGACGTGTGTTTTGTCTTTATTAAATAACGACATGCATGTTGGTTATTTTTTTACCTGACTCTTGGGCTGGGCTATGGGCCATTATATGTTATACATGCATCCATCCACAACTATATACCACTACAGTACTCGCTAGCACGTCATACAAAACGTGATCATAACTATATACAGTATATTATTAGTTCATGGATACGTATAATACATGGGTTTGTTTGATTAGGCGTAACGGGTTGACGAAGGAATGTAATGGACGGTGTAATGAAAGAACCAAGTAATGAGTTATTATTACATTCTAAAACTCAAAACAAACAAGTTTTTCATTCCGTTGTAACGATGTATGTGTTAAACAACATCGTTATCACTTTGATTCAACATGTGACACTAATGAGTAATAAGTCAAACAATGATATCTTTGAATTAGATAATCGATTAAATAACACGGTTAAGCAAAAATGAAGTAGCTAGAATGGAAGATCGACATGTGACAGGTATTACACATCACGTCATGGCCACTATCAATCTAACTCAAAGAATAGAAGATCGACATAGCCAGATAGAACATTAAAATATCGGCTAGTCGCAATTCGATGTTTCTTTTGACTTCTAGCTAGTGTTCCACTTTTATTATCATATCTTTTCTTTTGAAAGATAAACATATATCATATCATAAAGTCGACCATCTTTAATTTCAATTAATTTGTTATAGATTAGATTGATACTTAGGCTGGTCGTACTGGTGACCACCAAAAAACTGAAAGAATTATTGCCTCGTATCAATTTAGTGTAACAAGGAGATCGTGAACACCACCAAAAAAAAGCCCCACAAAAATCATTTAAATAAACACACTCACACACAAACATACCAAGTGACTCGGTCTCATATGAAACTTATTATTTTATTTTTTTCCCATGAGATGCGTCCGTTACGGGGTGGTGTAATGGGAGGGACTAGTCTCTCTTGATGCCACGTGGGATAAAGACCGATTTAGAAGCTCACCGTTACCACCATTCTTATGAATCATGTTGTCTTTTTTTACGGTTTACTTGTTAATATAGAAATTTGAAAAGGTTTTCTTTTGTCACAAGGACGGCGGAAAATCATACTCCCTCTATCAAATAATAAATGTTCACTTTTAAAATGTACACAATTTTAATAAATTTCACTAACTACATTTTCGAAGTTTCAATAAATTAAATATTATCACTAGCTATAAAAGTTTTTTTTCACTTATTTTGAGATATGAAACCAAAGTACTTCATTGTTATGAAAAAAAATGTTCACAAACAAATTTTGTGCATCTTATAATAGATGTAATAAATGTTTTTTTAACTTACCGAGTACTGTTAATTGGAGTTACTGTTCATCGAAAAAAGAAAAAAAAGAAAAAAAAAGTTATTCATATGGCTTCTCGTGATCAGCAATGGTATATGGATACTGGAGCAAGTTCTCACCTTTCATCTCACACCGGTAACCTTCATACCTCTTCTCTTAATCGTAATTTTCATTCAGTTATTGTCGGAAATGGATCATCTATACATGTCACCCACTTTGTCCATGTACAAATACCTAATCCATATCGCCCCCTCCACCTTAGAAATGTTCTTGTCACACCTAATATCATTAAAAACCGTGTTTTAGTACGTAAATTCACCACCGATAATAAATGCTCCATTGATTTTGATCCATATGGTTTCACTGTACGAGATTATCATACCCGTCAAACATTTCTTCGTTGTGACAGCACGGGTGATCTATACCCTTTTACACGTTGCCGCCTCAGCCTTCGCCCTACTTACTAATAACCATTCCCTTTGGCATCAACGTCTTGGCCACCCTGATGACGCTGTAATAAACAAAACACTTTGGCATCACACACTGTCGTCACGTGGCCTTGTGTCTTATAATAAACAAAACACTCAACACTTGTGTCGTGCCTGCCAGTTAGGCAAACAAACAAAACTTCCCTTTCCAAGATCTCACTCACATTGTCACTTCCTCCCTTTAACATTATTCAATCAGACCTTTGGACATCTTTGTCGTCTATCATGAGTGGATATAAAATATTATGTCTTTTTCTTAGATCCATATTACATTTTTCATGGTCGCCTATCTTCTACAGAAAATCTGATGCGCAGTCAAAACTCCTACACTTTCGTGCCTTTGTAAAAACCCAATTCAACCGTGAAATCAAAGCCTTTCAATGTGATCATGGTGGAGAATTTGAAAACAACTTCCTCCATGAATTATTTGCTAATAATGGAATTCAATTTCATTTCTCATGCCCACGCACATCTCAACAAAATGGCAAATTGATGCATGATTCGTACTTATCAATAACGTATGTAGGTTCTCTTCTCTTTCAAAGCCCGTTCTTCTCCGAGTATTGGGTCAACAGCACTACTCATGATGCTTACTTACTTAATAGGATTAGTTTAGTGTATGTAATGGATACTATCATCTGCTTATTAATGTAATTTTCATTCAGGTTTTGTCGGAAATTGATATCTATACATGTCACCCACCCTGGAACATTAAAGACCTAATCCATATCGCCCCCTACACCCCCCCCCCCATTTGATTTGTTTCTAATGTCACACTAATATAATTAGAATTCTTGTTTTCAGTATGTATATTCCACCCCGATAATAAATGCTCATGATTTTATGCCATATGGTTTCACTGTACGAGAATTATCATACCCGTCAAACATTTATTAGTTGTGTACCGCACGGCGTGATTATACCCTGTTAAACGTATGCGCTCAGCCTTCGCCCTACTTACTAATAACCATTCCCTTTGGCATCAACGTCTTGGCCACCTTGATGACGCTTTAATAAACAAAACACTTTGGCATCACACACTGTCGTCACGTGGCCTTGTGTCTTATAATAAATAAAACACTCAACACTTGTGTCGTGCCTGCTAGTTAGGCAACAAACTAACAACTTCCCTTCCAACGATCTACCACAATTGTCACTTCTCCCTTTGACATTATTCACTCAGACCTTTGGACATCTCTTGTCTCTAGCATGAGTGTATATAAATATTATGTCCTTTTGTTAGATCACTATTTACATTTTTCATGGGTCTACCTACTTCATAGAAAATCTGATGCGCAGTCAAAACTCCTACACTTTCGTGCCTTTGTAAAAACCCAATTCAACCGTGGAATCAGAAGCCTTTCAATGTGATCATGGTGGAGTTTTTGACTATCAACTTTCCTCCATGAATTATTTGCCTCTAATGGAATTCAATTTCATTTCTCATGCCCACGCACATCTCAACAAAATGGCAAATCTGAACGCATGGATCGAAGCACTACTCACTGCTGCTTACTTACTTAATATCCTCCCCTCTACCTCTATCAACAATGGCATCCCTTACACAAAATTATTTAACAAACCACCCTCTTACACCCACCTACGCACGTTTGGATGCCTTTGTTACCCTTACACCTTTCCACCGTACAAACTTGCCCCTCGTACCACATCATCGCGGATATCGGTGCCTTGACCTGAACACCAACAAAATTATCATTTCCTGACATGTCACGTTTGACGAAACTGTCTTTCCCTTCGGCTCCATGACTCCAACTAAACCCCCCTCATATAAATTTTTAGATGATAATCTAGACACCTCCCACAATGCACTTCACATACTCACCACACCTAATTCTCCTCAACAAACAACCCCACAAACAAATCCACAATCAACACCTCCAACTCCTCTATCAACACCATCACCACAGACAACACCACCAACCACCACCACCACCACCCACCTCGCAACACCCTATGGTCACACGCTCTAAAGTCGGGATTGTGAAAGCTAACCCCAAATACAACTTACATGTTACCACCTCATCCCCTATCCCCAAGTCTCCTTTCCATGCACTTCGAGATCCCAACTGGAAACAAGCTATGTGTGACGAATATAAAGCTATATTTGTAAACAACACTTGGGATTACTTGATTCCTGGTCCCACCAAATGTCAACATTGTTCCGCTCTATGTGGTTGGAATCAACAATATATAGCGGGCGAGTCCTTAAAATCGGTACAGAAGCTTCGACTAGTTGCAAGTGGTCGTAGTCAACCAACAAGCATGACTGCGTGAGACATTTAGCCCTGTTGTCAAACTGCTACCATACGGATGTTCTTAGCATTGCTGTTTTTTCGAACAATGGCTCTCATTAGCAGTCTAGACTGTTGAAGAATACATTTCTTTACGGCTATCTTACAGAGACAGTTTACATGCACCAGCCACCAGGATTTACTGATTTAGCTCATTCTGATTATGTTTGCCTTATGCAAAAGTCGCTTTATGACCTTAAGCAGGCCCCCCTGAGCTTGGTTTCAACGATTTTCTAGCTATGTTATTCGAGCCCGTTTCTATCGCAGCAAAACTGACTCGTCTTTTTTCATCTTTCACAAGGGGCCAAACACAATGTACTTACTACTAGATGTGGATGATATCATTCTTACAGCTTCTTCTACTTCACCCCTGCAACGTATCATCTCTTTACTACATGCGGAGTTTGCTATGACAAACATTGGCCCACTCAACTATTTTTTTGGTATATCTGCCACGCGTACTACCTCTGGCATATTTTTGTCTCAGACAAAATACTACTGAGATTCTTGAGCAAGCACATATGATTAATTGTAATCCTTGCAGGACTCCAATTGACACCGAGAAGGAGCTTGGACCTGAATGATCATCGGTCAGTGATCCTACTTTATATTGCAGCCTTGCCGGATCACTTCAGTACCTTACCTTTATCCGACCCGATTTGTCATATGCAATTCAACAGTTATGTCTTTACATGCATGATCCTCGAGAGCCACACCTTAATGCTATGAAACGTGTTCTTCGTTATCTTCGAGGAACCACTGATCTTGGATTACAGCTATTTTGGTCTACTACATCACAACTTATTGCATACTCTGATGCTGACTGGGCAGGTTGTCCGGCTACGCGCCGATCTACTTCTGGATACTGTGTTTTTCTTGGTGACAACCTCCTGACGTGGTCCTCCAAACGTCAGGACACGTTGTCTCGTTCTAGTGCTGAGGCTGAATACCGAGGGGTTGTGAATGCTGTAGCTGAGGCATCTTGGATTCGCAACCTCCTTCGTGAACTTCATACCCCACTTTTCACAGCGACCTTGGTCTACTGTGACAATGGCAGTGCTGTATATATGTCTGCAAACCCAGTATAACATCAGCGCACCAAACATATAGAGATTGACATTCATTTTGTTCGTGACAAAGTAGCAGCAGGTCATGTTCGAGTTCTTCATGTCCCTTCTCGATTTCAGTACACAGATATCTTCACAAAAGGTCTTCCATACCCGTTATTTGCTGATTTCAGATCCAGTTTGAGCGTCCGCAAAACTCCCGCTCCAACTGCGAAAGCGTATTAGAGTACATATTATATTTAATGTAATCGGCCCATTGGCCAAAGCCCATAGTCTAGAATATTCTGTTGTATATAGGTTGATTGTTATCAATAATAATCAAACAATCGATCAATATAATATTATCTATATTTTTACATTAAATTAAATTAATGATTATCTATTTAATACTAATCTATTTTACATTATTAGCTTTACATATTATTTAGTAATTGCAAATAGGGGAGAGTTAAAAAGGTATACTAAAGAAAACAAATATTTTGAAGAAAAGGGGGGCTGGGAATAAAAAAATCGTTAAAAATATAAATTGTGATGATTTTTTTTGTTAATAAGAAAATAGTTGTGAAAATAAAATGTTTCAAAAAGAGTTTCAACAATTTTTTTGTTCTCCAATATTTTCTTTCGTGTCGGATTTTTTAGGAAACGGTAACCTCTTTATTTGATCTCTCCCAATTGCAATTATATAATACTCTCTCCGTCCCAAATTAGTAATCCATATTTTTTTTTAGATGTTCAAAATTAATTGTCTACTATTAAAAATAGATAGTGAAGTTTGATAAAGTTGACTATGGCTGTGTTTGGATAGGGGCTTTTAGGGGCTTATGGGGGCTTGGGCTTTTAAAATAAGCCGGCTTATAAAATAAGTCTCGTTTGTTACGCGGGCTTATGAAAGGGCTTTTAAAATAAGCCGGCTTATAAAATAAGCCTTATAATAAGGGCTAAAAACTTTAGCCCGGGGCTTTTGAATCATAAATTACTTATATACCCACAAAAATATCTAACATATACCTAAAAAAAATTAATTGTGTCCTTTTTAGTAATTTTGCAATAATAAGCCCCAGCCCCAGCCCATTTGCCAAACAAGTTTAAAAAAATACAAATTTTAATTTTGGCTTATAATATAAGCCCCAGCCCCAGCTCCAGCCCCAGCCCCAGCCCCAGCCCCAGCCCATTTTGCCAAACATGCCCTATATTACCATTTTTTAAAATTGTTATTACAAACTTTAAAGAAGACTTTAATTAATTAGTTAAGGTTGTCATTCTGCTAAAAAATAAAAAATAAAAAGAAACAATAAATGTATTTTTTTTAAATTGTGTGTTTTTGTCCGGAGAGAATAATTTTGAGACTGAAGAAGTAGTATTTATTAGATTCTTTTTAAAATTGATTACATTTATTGTTAAATAAATAAGTGATAGTTTTGTTTAAGTTCTAATTTCATCATATTTTAGTTCTTGACAAATTTAAATCTTGAAGCTAGAATTACTTCAAATTGTAAATAACGAACAATATTTGTCTGATAATTAATTTTGCAAGAACACGGACTTCAAACAAAAATTTTCTTTGTCTTTTTTTGTAATATGATTTACATAACCTTTTAACTCATGTATATATAAATAAATGCCACAACCTTGAAGTTAGACACATAAAAATGGGGTCATTGGTCATAAATGGTCACAAGAAGCCTCATGTAATTTGTGTAGCATTACCAGCACAAAGCCATGTGAAGGCCATGCTCAAATTAGCACAACTTCTTCACCACAAAGGACTCCAAATAACCTTTGTTAACACCGAACACATCCACAAACGTATGCTCAAATCTGGTTGCTGTCTCGATAGCTCGTCTGATTTTCGATTTGAATCCATTCCTGATGGCATCCCTCGAAAATCTGAAGATGACGATGTTTCACACCTACTCATGCAATATCTTGAAACCGCCTTTCTGGCTCCTTTTCTTGATCTTGTGAGTAAGCTTGTGACTCCTCCTACTTGTATCATTTCGGACGGGTTCATGTCGACTTTTAGTGTTGATGCTGCTCAAAAGCTTGGAATTCCAAATATGCTTTATTGGACAGTCTCTGCTTGTGGTTTCATGGGCACTTACCAGGCTAAAAATGTCATAGACAAAGGACTGGCGCCACTTAAAGGTATAGTTATCTAGTACTTTTTTTTGCAAAAGCTGAACTTGTATATTAGACTAAATTTATTCATAATTTTCTACGATTCAATTTTTCATTAAAATATTATTATCTTACTCTTTTATTTATATAATAAATACATACAATCAAATTTTTTTTTTAACATTTATCAACAACTCAACATAAAATATAATACTATTTCTTTTATATTTAATAAAAAAGTGTGAGAAAAAGAAATAAAGTAAAAGAGAGTGAAAGAAAAATATATGAAAATTAAAATGTAATAAATGAAATATTTTGATTGGCTATTTAATGTGACGTGTAGAGATTTGATTCATGATCTTGAAATCATCATGTGAACCGATCGTGAACACTTGTTGCTTTCATTTATATTCTTTTAATAAAATATTGTTTTTTTCCTTTGAGTCCTTCGACCGGTTGGATACTTGGTTTGATAAACATTTGGTTTGATAAACATAGCCTTAATAAACACTAAAAAATTACATCAATCAGTAAAAGGATAAGAAACTATAAATTCATGATCCACAAAGTTTAGAAGGCCAAATTCGACAACATGGCAACGAACTTTCCGTGATTTTACTAAAATGGTCACATTTGATTTGAGATTTTTTAAAATGTAGTAATAAATTTGGATTTTTCAAAATGCTCAAAGTCGGAAACTATGTAAAAAAATAGAAAGAAAAAAAACCCTCAAGAATGCCACACCTGATGTGCTACCTTGTAACCCCACTAGATTTTTGCCACGTGTACTCTAAAAAAAATTACCTATTTTGTTTAAAAAAAAAACAAGAAATCTTGATAAGAATTAGGGACAAGATTTTCTTGTTCCCGTTATGATCAAGTTTTTTAAATCTTTCTAATTTGGTCATGCTTAACTTCTCAACTGCTAACCTCCACCTTATGGTCGTCACGTGTCCACTATGTGGTACAGTCTTTTTGTGTGACATTATGTTTTGTTTTATTACTAATATTGTTAAAATGTTCAAAATACCCTTATCTTTTACATTTCTTTTTCTCTCTTTTTGCCTATCTTCTCAAATCCAAAATGAGAAATGCTAGAACCACAAAAGAACTTCCACAAAATGTTTTACAAAATGATGTGTCATAAAGTTAATAGCAATATTAAGGTTACTTTTGACTTATCTCTTACATGCATCCACAAGTGCATGACACATCATTTTGTAAAACATTTTATGAAAGTTCTTTTGTGATTCTAGCAATCCAAAATACCCGCTTCATCACCACCACCTCATCATTTCTGTCGGTCACCAACCACCTCGACTCCTCCACTCTCGACTGCTCACCACTTCGACTCCTCTACTCTCTCGTCTGTTGCCGCCGACTGCTCGCCGGAATCTGCTTCTGCTCGCCGCCGCTCGCCGGAAACTGCTGCTGCTCGCTATGAATAAAAGGGTTTGTTCTGTCTTTTGGGAAACACTGAAGAAAGAGGTTTGCTCAGCTTGTTGGTAACCGATGAGTGAATAAATGGGTTTTGTTCAGTTTTGAACAAACTGATGAATGTGGATATGTTGTTCATATTCTATTGGAACTGAAATATATCGAATATTTTTTAGTTTTAGAGAAACTGAAGAAGAAGGAGGGGGTAAATTATCGGTGGGTATATAAAAAAAATGGAACTGACTCATATGCGTGTTCAAGATCTTTACTCGAACAGATAAAATAAAGGGAGGATGGGCTTCATGTATATTAAAGTGGACCTCATATGCAATGTTTTGAAAACCGGGTCTCTAATCGACCCGGTCGAGTCACCGGGTTACCGGTTCAACCGGTTCGCCCGTCGGGTCAACTCGGTTTTCAAAAAAAAAAAGTATTTGCAATAATACAAAAAATTAAATATATATATATTATGAATATACCTTATATTTAGCCTAAAAACGATTTACTACCAAATATAACATGTAACAAATAAAATTACGTTGCAAATATATATAAAAAACTTACTTTATTTATAAAAAAACATGAAAAAATCAAAACCCGGCCGGGTCAAACCGGGTCTCGAGAACCGGGTTGGCCCGGGTCACCTTAAACCCGGCGGGTCAAATCGGGTTTCGAAAATAAGAAACCCGGTTTAATTTGACCCGTTTTTTCGACCGGAACCGGTTCAACTGGTTGACCCGGCCGGGTCGAACCGGGTTTCAAAACATTGCTCATATGGGCTTTAGTGGATGTATACTTCGGTTTCCAAACTGAATTTTAGAGCAAATGGTCACTGTATTTAGAGGTGTATTTAGAGCAAATGGTCACTCTTTTAACCAAACTGAATTTTTACTCGACCAAATGTAACCATCAAATTTTGTGGATCAAAGGTAATAAATTTAGAGGAGTGTGTGTAATGTTGATCTTTATTTGGATCTGAAAAAATAAAAATGTGTGTGTGTGTGTTTTTGAGTGTGTGAAATAGGAAAGAGATAAAGATAAGAGAGTAAATATATTTAAATAAATAAGCGTGTATTTTTCATTTAAGTCCAAACTCAATATTAAAGTCATGTACATGTAAATTGACACGTGGCGACCATTGAGTGAAGTTGAGCAGTTGAGAAGTTGAGCATGACCAAATTGGGAAGATTTGAAAAACTTGACCATAACGGGGAACAAGAAAAAGATCTTGTCCCTAAATAGTAATTTTTTAAAAAAACTAATAGAGGATATTGCGAGACTTGACGGCTTTGCGTGACTCGACGACTTGTGTACCTTGGTCTTTCTTTTTGTCGTACAATGGTTTTTTTAGTACACCCGTCAAATATCTAGTAGTGTCACGGGGTAGCGCAATACAATGTGCCACAACCTTTACCATTTTTAGAGAAGTCCCAACTTAAGTTAAATGTTGTTTCATTTCTCATTTGTGCACTAAACTTTATTATTTGAAATTTACTGTGCAAACGAGAAATAAAACAATATTTATATATACAAGATGATGTTTTAACTGAATCACTATTTACATTATGCCACAAGACTTCAATACTTTGAACTTGTTGAGTTGTTGTTTGGTCTTTGAATAACTTGACCTTGTAACACTACTGATTGTTGATGCCTTGTTTGCTGGTGCTTTTGTTGATATGCCATTGCTTAATTTTTCTAAACGAGCTAATTTTTAATTATTGGATAAAAAGGTAACCAAAAAAAAATAAAAAAACATTTTTTGTTAGGCAAAACATTTAGTATGTGTAGGCAAAACATTTACACATTTTTGTGACTGATTTTACTGGTGACCCTTTTACTACATGTCGATAACTGATTAAATGACAATTTTTTTGTAGTCTTTGCCATTTTTCTTATATGAAATAAATGTGATAATAACAGTTATTCATTGATACAGATGAAAGTTACTTGACAAATGGGTACTTAGACACGGTTATCGATTGGATTCCTGGGATGGAAGGCATCCGACTAAAGGATTTATTAAGTATCCTCTGGACTACAGATCCCAACAATGTACTTGCATCCTGCATTAAAGTTACACAGAAGTCGCACGATGTTTCACACAATATTTTCCACACGTTTGACGCGTTGGAACCTAGTATTGTTGATGCTTTATCGTCCATGTATCCTAAGGTGTATACGGTTGGCCCCATGCAGTTACTTCTTAATCAAATGCCCAAGCAAGACAAAGAAATTGAATTTTCTTACAGCTTGTGGAAAGAAGAAACTGAGTGTTTTGAATGGCTCGACTCCAAGGAACCAAACTCTGTCATGTATGTGAATTATGGTAGTTTTACAGTAATGTCATTGCAAGATCTTACAGAATTTGCTCAGGGACTTGTTAATAGCAACCACTCTTTCCTTTGGATTATTAGATCCAATTTGGTTGAAGGGAAATCCACAGCTTTGCCTCCTGAACTGGAGAAGCCTATAGAAACAAAAGGTTTTATAGCAAGATGGTGTTCACAGGAAAAGGTCCTGAACCACCCTTCCATTGGAGGATTCTTGACTCACTGTGGCTGGGGATCAACCATTGAGAGCTTGACGGCTGGCGTGCCCATGATATGTTGGCCTTATGCGTGGGACCAACAGACCAATTGTAGGTATATATGCAAGGAATGGGGTGTTGGATTGGAAATGGGAAAGAATGTGAAAAGGGAGGAAGTTAAGATGCTTGTACAAGAGTTGATGGGAGAAGGAGGTCACAAAATGAGGAACAAGGCCGCAGAGTGGAAGGAACAGGCTCGTATCGCAACGAGTCCTAATGGTTCATCGACCTTGAATGTCGACAAGCTCGTCCAAGGAATTAATATGCTGTCAATGAACTAAATTTTCTTGGATGGTTTTAGCTTTATTATATTTTTTTAATAATTTCATATTTTCTTCCCAAAGGCTAAATGATTTACTTTTGGAAGAGAATTGTCCCTTTATTTTGGAAAAAAAGAATGTTTGTTTAGTAGTCTTCGACCCAAAGTCTGTACCAAATTTTGGCAACACACCATCACCAAAATTCAGTTTGAATTTTGCAAGTATACTTTAACTTCGCCTGCACCTAAAATCCATATATCATGTGTGCGGTTTTAGATTGCCTTTACTTTTACTGTAGTGGGCACAACCCATTTAAGATAGTGGTTTCATGCTCCTAGGCAAAAACTAGTTCATTCAATATTACTTTGCACATTTTAATCATTGTATTACCAATAATTGTAATTTGGCAGTTTTTGCCATACACTTGAAATATCTATTTGCCATCTCTTGTATAGCGACCATAAATTTCTTAAATAAAAACAGAAACCATTTACTAAGGGGAAATAAAATCTCATGTATAAATACCACAACGGATACAAAAAATGGACTCACTGGTCACAAATGCTCATAAGAAGCCTCATGTCATCTAATCTTTGTACCATTCCCAGCACAAAGCCATGTAAAGGCCACGCTCAAACTAGCCGAGGCTCTTCACCACAAAGGACTTCAAATAACCTTTGTTAACACCGAGAACATCCACAAACGTATGCTCAAATCTGGTGGTCCTCACTGCCTTGATGGTTCATCTGATTTCCAATTTGAAGCCTTTCCTGATGACATCCCTCGGAATTCTGAAGAGAATGATGTCTCAGAACTAATGTTACCGTATGTTGAAACCACCTTCTTGGCTCCTTTTCTTGATCTTGTGGCTAAACTTCCAAATCCTCCTACTTGTATTGTCTCTGATGGGTTTGTGTCGGTTTTCACGGTTGATGCTGCACAAAAGCTTGGAATCCCTATCATGCTTTACTGGACACTTTCTGCTTGTGGCTTTATGGGTACTTTCCAAGTTCACTTTCTAATCGAGAAGGGACTAGCACCGCCTAAAGGTTTGTTTTTCATTGCGTTTCAAATTTATATGATATATGAGTAGTAATTAAGAAGCTAAGGTTTGGTCATTTATGTATACAGATGAAAATAACTACAAATGGGTACTTGGACACAATTATTGATTGGATACCCGGAATGGAAGGAATCCGAATAAAAGATATGAGCAGTATAGTCCGGATCACAGATCCCAATCACCCAGAACTTACATTCTGTACTAAAGTTACAGAAAAGTCATACAGTGTTTCACACAATATCTTTCATACGTTTGACGAGTTGGAACCTAGTATTGTTGATGCTTTATCGTCCATGTATCCTAAAGTATACACGGTTGGCCCCATGCAACTACTTAATCAGATATCTAAACAAAGAAAATAGGCCGATATGTCATACAACTTATGGAAAGAAGAAACTGATTGTTACCAGTGGCTCGATTCCAAGGAACCAAACTCTGTCATCCATGTGAATTATGGTAGCCATACAGTAATGTCGTTAGAAGACCTAACAGAATTCGCATGGGGACTTGCTAATAGCAACCACTATTTCCTATGGATCATTTGATCAAATTTAGTTGTAGGAGAATCCGCAACTTTGCCTCCTGAATTTGAGAAGCTTATAGAAACCAAAGGTTTCATAGCAAGCTGGTGCTCACAAGAAAAGGTCTTGAACCACCCTTCGGTTGGAGGATTCTTGACACACGGTGGTTGGGGTTCGACCATTGAGAGTATGTCAGCTGGTGTGCTGATGATATGCTGGCCTTATCTGTGGGACCAGCTAACGAATTGTAGGTATATCTAGTTGAAGATCTCTTCTTACAATCGACTCAGTAATGATGATCTTCTTTCCATCCACTAGGGCTTGTAACTGTACTTCCCGATTGATAGTTTTCGCCTTGATAGTAGCCCATAATTGTTCAATACACGAAGTATATATTGTAGGATTGATCGTTAGTGCATACTTTATAGTGTATGCATTAAGAAAATCCACAATCTGCTCAAACCCTTCACTTTTAGCGGGTTTAGCTAAAAACATGACCATGTTATGAGTATCAGCAAACTTTAGGGTCGTCATTGTGTTGAGTTTTGATGATGAATGATGAAATTAAGTTAGGGTTTGTGAATAGAGAGTATACGAAAGTATGAAATTGATCAAATGAGTGATTGAAACTCTTAATCGAAGTATTTATGAAAATACCCTCAACAACATTAACCATCACCAGCAGTAGTAAGTTTATGCCTAACAGCATTCCACCAGTAGTAGTAAGTAACTCAGCAGTAGTAACTCAGCAGTAAGTTATGCCTAGCATCATTAACTTGAAGGTTTTTTATATTTTCATACCAATTATATTAAACCATAACATCAAAGCATAGAATAGCGGAAGCAAATAAAGGATCAAATAACATGCTTGAATAATTAACCGAATTAGGGTTACATACCTTTTGATTCTAGCCCGAACAAGAATCAAATTGCTTAGCGATTATCTCCAGGAACCCTAATTTGGGTTTATACGAAAACAATCCAAGAACAATCTAAAGAAAGATTGTATCACGATCTTGTACACACGCTATGTATCGAGTTAACCAATTACTAGCTTGATAACACGTAGCGTTTAACCGAATGATTCGATCCGATCAACCCAAGGTTATGGAGCCGAATGAAGGACAAGAATAGTGATAGAGTTTTTAGGGATTATTGTGTGTACCCTTTTCACATCTCCATGTAGGTGTTTATATAGGCTCCCTTTCCCTAATGTAACATCTATTCATTAATATCAATTATGTACCATCAATTCTTAATTATGTAACATAATTATGTAACATTATGTAACATTAAGTAACAATAATTATGTAACATTATGTAACATTAATTATGTTATTATGTACATGTCCTTGTCCTTATGGTCATTAGTCTTTTCCGTTAAATACTTAACGACCGTTAAACGTTTACGTGTAAAATTAACAAATATATTATTTATTAATTGTTAACTCGTAGTGAGTGCAATCCCGTGATCTTGAGTTCGATCCTAACACACATCTATTAATTTATCGTCCATAAACTAACAGATTCACCAACATTATCATAAGTAGATAAAGAATTTGGAGTTTCGTCATCTTGATTAAGCATTGATTTTTTTCTTTTATGATGTTTCATACTTCTGAGTCTTAATTTAATAAAATAAACAGTTTTATATAAAATGTAAGCGATACATATCATGAAACACAGAGGATAATCGCATACATACAAATCAACAACAGAATGAACAAAACCCATTAGTAAAGGAACAACCGTAAAGATCATTATGTGATGAAATTCACACAACATAGATACCTTAATTTTGATAACACTGGTTGAAGAATGATCAGCTATAAAATTTCGAAACCTAAAAAAAATACGATATCAACAACAAATCCTAAAAAGGTTTGTTTGTAGTTGCGATGTTAACTGCACACCACCAATTTTTGGCATGATGAACCTTATGTTTTATCTACCCAACTAGGAAGTAACATTGAAGCATGATTAAACATTGAATTAAAAAAATAGAATAAGTATGATTTATGACGATTGGTAAGTTTTTGTGGTTTAAACCCAGTTGTCAACATATTACCGTAAATTTAGACGGGGAAGGAGGGTTGAATCGGTATCTTCTCGATCGGCTCCTGCGTTTGGTGAAGAATTGAGATGGGTTTTATTTACTTTGAACGTGGTGGTTTTTCGAATTCCTGTAACATAAAATTGAATGCTTTGTAACTCCATGATTCATTATAACTCCATGATTCTTTGAATTCTTGGTTGTTTTGCATGCTTGATAGTAAAACCGCATATTGAATGTGAGGGCAATTCTACAGCCTCCGAAAACAGCCGAGTGTGAATACGTTTTAATGAGCCAAAGTCATAAACACTGCCTATTAAATTTTTAGGACTGAATCTTTTATTAGATTAAGATATTAGACGTTTTGCCTCTTTTTTCCATTTCTTTTTCTGTTTTATTTCACTTAGAGATTATGATATGAACACGGAAATAAATATCGTAGAAGTCATATGAAACTAACTAAGATATGAAAATGTATATTTATTCAACAAAAGTAACCAGGGCGGATCTAGGGGTTCCCCGGGGGTTCACGGGAACCCGATAGATGTTTGTCGCGTAATGTAATTTTTTGGTAAAGTTCTTGATTTTTTCAAAATGAACCCGATCTCAAAATTTTGTGTCACGTAAATATTACTTAATCTGAAATTTTAGGTATTCGGATATATAAAACTTTTATCCGAAATTTCGGATATCTAAATTGAAAAAACATAGCTAAAATAAGGGTCCTAACATAAAACTCATCGCAAATTTCGGATATCCAGTAAAAAAACATGCATGGAGCTAATCTATGAAAATTAAGTGCATCTCCAACGCAACATGCGTTGAAATTTATATAGTCATTTATCAACTTCTTATTCCAATGCGAAAAATATGATCTTGTTCACCAACCCGAAACTGCACACAACCAAGTTTGATTAGATTAGATTGAGCAATACCAACATATTGCTCAAATAAGTCATCAACATCAAACCATTTTCAACCTATTTACAGCTCCGCATTGATGATGCTCTAATAAACCCTTTTGTTAAAGTTCATCCAAACACCACACACAAAACACATATTAAAAGTAGTGGCTTATATAAAACCTTAATGTTTATAGCTGAAAACATAGATATTCGTGGTATGGTCTATCGGAAAATGGGTTCAATAGACCTTATTTAGAACAAAATTTTTGCTTCCATCATGTAAAGAAAGCGCGATGCTCAATAGATATATTGCAGAAACTTGTTGCTTCCATTGACAAAATCACCAACAATTTTGAAGCATGGTTGTAGCACATAGTCTTCCCATGCATCTTCTGCTTCATTGCCTTGTTTCTCAAACACAATGGTTGCATCAATGCGATTGATCGGCCAACTAAGTTCTTTCTTTAGTCGATAAATCTTTGATAGCTGAGAATCAATCAGTTTGCAAGTGTTTGACTTGATCTCGGAGATTGCAGCATCAAGTAGGCGCCGAGCAGTCTTGTAGTCTACTTTGGTTTCCACTCGCAGATATTCTTCAAGTTCGGGAACACCAATAGACTTACGTATGCCTCTTGTGTAGTCGGCTTTCGGATCAAATATGCCGCGGACTTCATTTAGGAGTCCTGCATAATTCAGACACGCATTCTTAGAAGAAAATTAATTTCCTTTTGGGTGAGATCAAGTGTGGCATCGACGGTGAGACTTTGATATCGTCACCTTTCGACCAGATCATTGAAATATTAGGACGTCCATGAGGAGTGACGATGTGAGTTGGTTATCCAAACATTCTTTTTTTAACGACATTATTATTAAGCTCTGACTACAAGAGAATAGCGCAAAGAAGAAGATTACAAACGATTAGTACAAGCCGCAATTGGGTCGGCAATCCAATATAACCAAATAGGATTAATGTTCTTAGTCCTATGTTTTATCCATGAATGAGAGTGGATCATTACCTCTTCTCCAAGGGTGTCTTTACGCAGTGGTTTAGAGTCAAAGCAAACACGGTTACGATATGCCAAAATACCCAAATGTTGTTTCGATCACAACATCCAGGACCCTATTTTGGCCAAGTCATGGATATCCACACCTGAGGTCACCCCTGACAACAAGGTTGTTGAAATCCTTAGGATAGTCGCCAACTTCCCCAGCTTAATCATCTTCCATAGCCGCGAGCATCGTACAGACAAATAAAGAGTGTTCTGATGTTTCAACGCAACCATCACAAATAGGGCATCTAGTGGAATCGAGGTCGATACCCCGGGCATCAAGGTTGTAGCGGGTGGGAAGCCTATCGATAGTAGCTCGCCATGTATGCGATATTCACTTAATAGAAAGTAGCATTCCATCTGATGGTGTCAGCTGGATAACAGATGTTCTCCTCAATGAGTCTACTCATGAAGCGGACGAATGTATTCGGAGTTGTCAAATGAGAAGGTCCAAGAGTCAGGCAAATCTGATGGAATGAAGTTATTAAGAAGGCCCACCAAGTCTTTGAATTAGTCCATTTCAATGCCATCTCTAATGGGTCGACGCCAACACCAATTATAATGGGTTGAACCATTAACTAACCGACACCTATCTTTGATTGAGCACATTCTGGAAGTCTCCAGCATGAACAACCTCGAAACAGATTTATAAGGGTCAATTACGAGCCATGATCTATTCCAGAACTCGAAGGTGGGGTATGGACCATCACCCACTTCTTTCTAAAAACAGTTGCTAAGTTAATGTTACACTAGTCACGATGCCTTAACCAATAATCGTAGCCCAAGGGCTTTGGCAGCCCGAGTGGTAGGGAGTGAAACAGCCCCTAAACCCACCACGGTTTCACTTAAAGAGTAATTAATTTGTTCCAAGTGAATAGATTCCGTATACACACACACACACACACACACACACACACACACACACACACACTAGTGTGTGCCGTGGGATAGGAGGGGACAAGGCAAAAGGGGACCATTTTGATCTTCAAATGAGGGTTTAGCAAGGACATGGTGCAAGCCATATTGTAGGATGTTAGTTAGACTTGTTAACTTGTAGCAAAAATTCAAAAATGAATCCTATGCATGCATGTATATATGCAACCGGTTATGAACAAGCAAAAAGGGGACCAAAAATATTTTTCCCACTTTCTAGGATCACTAGTGCTCTTTGTGAATTAATTTCCAAGACTTTGCATGCACATGTATAAGTATAAATTAAATGCGAAGCACGTAAGTAACGAAACGAGTAACGGTATCACGAAAAATTACAAAATTTTAAATATTGCTTAAAAACATAAAAACGCGGATATTGCCAGAATACTACAACGTTTGGTGTCCCGGTTCGCTCCCGGAGATGATTCTCAGATAACAACGAAACAATTTCCCGGTTAAACGGTAAAGCTAAACGAAACATTTAAAAATTCAAATTACTACACGGAAACGGCTAACTTATTGAACGGAAATTCTCGGGTTGTCACAGCTACTTGTACCCACTTTGATTCCTTCAAACCGACCTTTAGCTTTAGCTTCTTGGAGAGTCACATGGAGAGCTTCCATAGCAATGATGAAGAGAAAAGGGGAAAGTGGGTCGCCTTGACGCAAACCTTTTTTGAAGCTAAACTCTTTAGAAGGTGAGCCGTTAATGAGGACCGACCCATATGCATTATTAAGACACCCGCGAATCCACGCCCTCCATTTGATACTAAAGCCCATTTGTTCCATTGTGTGGTCGAGAAACTCCCAACTAAGAGAGTCGAACGCCTTTTCAAAATCCACTTTAAGAACAAAAAGCCGTTCTTTCTTCGTAGAAGCCCACGAAATAATTTCGTTGACCATTAGTGGACCATCAACAATTTGTCTACCATTGATGTAGGCCAAACATTCTCAAGTTTACAACATTATCTACCGGAAAACATGCTTGTCACCCTTCGAAAAGTTAAACCTTGACTGTACGAGCGAGAATTCCTGTAAAAAAACATGCATGG
Source organism: Tanacetum coccineum (assembly GCA_026074375.1). Classification (NCBI taxonomy): domain Eukaryota; kingdom Viridiplantae; phylum Streptophyta; class Magnoliopsida; order Asterales; family Asteraceae; genus Tanacetum; species Tanacetum coccineum. Next base: position 16,090 of record BQNB010036858.1, on the reverse strand, counting down.
AGCTAATCTATGAAAATTAAGTGCATCTCCAACGCAACATGCGTTGAAATTTATATAGTCATTTATCAACTTCTTATTCCAATGCGAAAAATATGATCTTGTTCACCAACCCGAAACTGCACACAACCAAGTTTTATTAGATTAGATTGAGCAATACCAACATATTGCTCAAATAAGTCATCAACATCAAACCATTTTCAACCTATTTACAGCTCCGCATTGATGATGCTCTAATAAACCCTTTTGTTAAAGTTCATCCAAACACCACACACAAAACACATATTAAAAGTAGTGGCTTATATAAAACCTTAATGTTTATAGCTGAAAACATAGATATTCGTGGTATGGTCTATCGGAAAATGGGTTCAATAGACCTTATTTAGAACAAAATTTTTGCTTCCATCATGTAAAGAAAGCGCGATGCTCAATAAATATATTGCAGAAACTTGTTGCTTCCATTGACAAAATCACCAACAATTTTGAAGCATGGTTGTAGCACATAGTCTTCCCATGCATCTTCTGCTTCATTGCCTTGTTTCTCAAACACAATGGTTGCATCAATGCGATTGATCGGCCAACTAAGTTCTTTCTTTAGTCGATAAATCTTTGATAGCTGAGAATCAATCAGTTTGCAAGTGTTTGACTTGATCTCGGAGATTGCAGCATCAAGTAGGCGCTGAGCAGTCTTGTAGTCTACTTTGGTTTCCACTCGCAGATATTCTTCAAGTTCGGGAACACCAATAGACTTACGTATGCCTCTTGTGTAGTCGGCTTTCGGATCAAATATGCCGCGGACTTCATTTAGGAGTCCTGCATAATTCAGACACGCATTCTTAGAAGAAAAAAAAATTCTACAAAATCATCATTATAACCTTTTTTTAAATTCATTACAATCAAGATTCATATAACAATAACAATACTAAACTTTGAAATGAATGTAGAATTCCTTATTCATCGTATTTAGCAAAATAACAATTATAAGGTTAATTACTAGGTTATATTAGTATGTTATATTTGTTAGTAGTTTATAGTTTATTTTTAAGTTGAGGGTGCGCTTGGTTGGGAGTATTAGGGGGTAAGGAATGGTAATAGGAATGATTAAATATGGTTGGTTATCTATAATACAATGAGTGATTACCCAATACTAGGTAATACATCATTCCTCTCTAAATTGAGGGTTATCAACCAAGTAATGCTTTTTATCTATTATCTCTCTTCCTTTTTTTCTCCTCCTCCATATCTCATTTCACTATTTTTATCCAATAATTAATTATGTTTTAACTTAAATAAATGTAACGGTAGTACCACACTAGAAGGAGAAACAAATTACCTGCTTGAAATTTCATGAAATATTGAATAAGGAATGCTCATAAAAGAAAGCATATACATGTGTTTTATATATTTGATACCAAAAAGTTCAGATAAAATTAGTTTCTTGATCAATAAAGTTTACAAAAATTTCAAAGCAGTTTAAAAGTGAGTTTTGTTTTCCATGTTAAGAAATTATGAACCAAGCATTATAATGGGAATACAAATTATATTCCTTTATATTCCCATTACTATTGCCTTTCCCTTTACCTAAAATAAACCAAGCACAGTTATTTACCCTTTCCTTGAATATCTAGGTTATTATTTTGTCATGATTTGGTTGGTTAACAGTTGAAGACAATTTGTTAACGATAATAGTTTGTGTGAATTTTTTTACACAAACAATATTTTCGAAAAAAAATTGTTAAAGATATAAGCTTTGTTGATATATGTTTTGAGTATGAGAATGCATTTGGTTATATATATTTAACAGATTAATTTATTAACTCAAAGAACGATACAAATATAAGATGAAAATTTAATAAGGAGAAAAAGTGAAGAAAAAAAATACCCGAATCAAGCATCTGATCCACGCGTCGTTCAGCATACGAGTATAGTATGGGTAAAGACACGTCAAGCCATAAGAAACAACACTCGTATTGAAAACCAAAGATGGGATCATCAACAAGTGCTTCAATGAAAGAGTTTGATCCACCAACAATCACGGGTAGTTTACCCGATCTCACCACTTTTCTGATAACTGCAAGTGCATGGTAACAAAAGTCTTGAGCAGTGAAATTGAGTTCGGGCTGAATCTCGCCTAGCAAGTGGTGTGGCACACCTTTCATTTCAGATTCAGTGATTTTGTTTGTGACGATATCAAGACCTTTGTATACTTGCATCTTATCGCAGTTGATAATCTCTCCTGAGTATTTGGTGGCGATGTCAACTGAGAGACGGGATTTTCCCGTGGCTGTTGCTCCCATAATGAAGACAACGCGTTTCTTGTGATTCCTATACTCCATTATTCTTACTGAAAACCTACAAAAATACAGTTACGATCAAAATGTTTTTTGTGTCAAAACTATTTTTCGCTAATAACGATAATTAACAATGATAGTTAATACCTCTTTTAATATGTTGTTATGGCTCGCATGCACCAAACATGTATTCGATCTTAAGGTTGATAAGTTGAGGCATTTATACACTTTGAACCATATGAAAATATAACGTACATGGAAAAATTATTAACTTCGTTACAAGAATAGAATGTGATATATACCAAATCCAATTTTAATATTGGCAAACTTTTTTACACGTTTTCTAATTTTGGAATTTGAATCACGAACACAATTGTATGGTATGCATGTATCATAAATTCATACTAAATGATATCAAATCTTTAGTGTAAACAAGTTGGAAAGTGGCCCGCGCGTTGCGGCGGGGGCTAACATGTTATTGCAACGTATAGGTAAAACATGGATAGCGGGAAGGTATGGTATATGCCAAAAATGCAAAAGAAGAGCTAATATATCGACATAGCATGTATTGTAAAATTTGTTGTGGATATTCACAAAAAAGTTTCACCTTGCAATACAAAGTGATAAACTAACAACACATGTTAAATTTACTATACGTTAAAAATAAAAAAAAAAACTAATTTCAACATTTTCAAACCAAAGACATGTTGTTTTGCTTTTTTTTTCCTTTATTGTGCTCGTAGTTATCAATTGTTGAAACAAAGTTCTGCGCGCCAGATTTTTTTGCAGTCCCTCTTTTGCACCTCCTTCTTCTGGAAAGGCAGATTCTTGGTTCAGTGGGGTTTAAATAAAATGTTATCATGCTGTTGTTTGAATATGTGTTGTATATGAAAAGTAAAATAAGAAATCGTAAATGCTAGACATAATATAAATTACCTATGATAATGTGCACAAAAGTGAAGACGCACCCACACTGATGATCCCAACGTTCAAAACGCAATTCTCCATAGAGGCGACACTGATTGACATGCTCCTTGTCTTGCACACACAGCTGTTCATCAAGGGTACACGTAACCGCATAACTATCTCCAAAAGTCGTGCCCCATTTTCTTTTATTAGGCTGAAACCATGTGTTTAAAAGGATCACAACTTCTTGTAGACATCTTTGTAATCATATGATCCATTGCTGCAAAACGTCCAACACTAGTGATATACGGTACATATAAAGAGGACTCAAATGAAAAAATGGACGGACCAACAATGAAATTTTTTACCTTCAGATTCACAGATGACAACTTCCATAAGAAACGTTATTGTGCTGTTGTTGCCTCTCATTAAGTGCTGGTAGAAAAGTATAATGGGAAGTTATAAACAGTAGACATAATTTGAACCGCCTAAGATAACATGGCCAAAAGTGTATAGACAAACCTCGAATGGGACCAAAATCCGCATTGTTAACGCGAGTGTTCAAACCGCAAACATCCTTACATGTGACACATTCATTGACATGTTATTTGTTTTGCACACGCAACTGATCATCAGGGCTATATGTAACTGCGTAACTGCTGTCAAAAGCCGTGTCACATTTCCATTTAGATGTATTTGTAATAACATGATCCCCTGCAGCAAAACGTCTAAGAGTATTGGAATCAGTACGTTGTAATGGAAATGCAAAAGCAAACTGTATAAAGGCTAACATACTTACTGTATAAAGGCTAACATACTTACGTATAGTTGGCATTTGCTGGTACACATCAATAACCAAAGCATTGTTAAGAGGCAATGATGTTTTTTCAGCCGGCTGAGACGCTTGTGATGATCAATTTTCATGAAAGGACGCAACATTCTTCGGTTGACACATCGTTTTAAGCCCCTATTAAACGACGTTGTATTGATCTATAAATGAGGGTGTGTATGACAATAACAAATGAGGCTAAAATAAAAACACGATTATAGTCTGCTTATGTTTGATGAATGAAGTTGCAGTGTCTAAAACGTAAAGATGTGGCACGCACACAAAGGCACAATGTCAGTAATTTCGACAGCCTCTCATATAATTCGTAATTCCACTTATTTCAACTTTAGCGCACACAAATTAGTCCAAACAGGCAAATAGGTTGATTGTCTCCCTTTCGAAAATACAACAACCTAATGACATCATTGTTTCGGCAAATAAACTAAGAAAAAGTTCAAACTTTTTAAGAATACTTAAAACAAAGTTAGCCGATTTACTACTATCGTCCCATTAGATAAACGAATTATATCTGGCATTTTTAAAACTTTAAAACGAATTATATCTAGGGGTGTCTTTATCACCTTCCACACAAATAAAAAAATCAGATAAAGAAACATACCTTCTTTTCAATCTCCATCATTTGCTGCTTCCAAGAAAACTTTGTGTTTACCGGCACCAATAAACCTTAAAAAAATTCAATTTATAGTTACAAAAAGGCGAAATTAAATTGACCCAAAGTTGAAAATGAAAGCTTCACCTCCATTCATTTTCTTCATCTCGATAGTAGAAGATGAATCACACACGGTCTGCATAACCTGGAAATCAACACGAAACCGCCAAAGGAATAAAAGTCACATAACAGCGAAAAATCAGTACTCACAGCCATAATATTTCCTTAAGCATAAAAGATCAAACCCCTTAAGATCACCTAACCTCCAAAAAGTCACTAAGTTTTTGATATATGGCGAAATAACAGCTTGTTCTCTATTAACCTGGGTACGGGTGTGGGTCCAATACAATATAACACACTCCAATAATCTCCCAAAAAGCACTAACTTTTCGAGGATATCCGAATTCGCACCCAATACAATATAATCCACTCACTTACAATATATGATCAAACCTAAATCTTTACACCAACAAAATTTAACAATATATGTCAAGAAAAGAAAACCTAAGTTGCAACTAAACATAAGGATCAAAATAAACATACCCATATATCAAAATCAAACTTTAATGAATCCTATTATTGATATAATAAAAAAATTTAATAAAAACAAAAAAAAAATTTTGGGGAATTATTATAAAAAAAATACCTACCTGATAAGTTATGAGGTGAGGCGCTGATGAAGAAGCACCATCAAGAATGAGCATCATATCTGTTTTTAAGATAAATCAAAATATGTATTATAACAAAAAACGACCAACAGAAAGTTAAAGTATGATTAAAATTAAATTTTTCCCCAATCAAAAGAGAAACCTCATACTGAAGCAACGAATGCCTTTTTTTTGATAAAAAGATAGAATAGAAACCATATGCCACTTTTTGTTTGTAGATCATCGTTGTCACTTGTTATGGGTTTAGATTATGTGTGGAACTTGGTAAGTTGGGGATGGCTGGCTCTATAATTTGTTTGATGTAGATGTCTCTGTGTCGAAGGATCCGGAATGGAGAAGAAGAAGGTGGAGATATCAAAGGCACGGGTAACGGGTTAGACCTTTTCTTTTGGGCCTTCACTGTAGCTACAGCCCGTCACTGTAGCTACTGTTACTTCATCTTTAGTATGTATGATAATGATAACAAGCAAGATTACCCGCGCGTTGCTGCGGGCGTTAATTTTTCGCGTATTGTTGTGGGGCATAAAAAAATTTTATATTTTTCGGGTTTATTTTTTCGGTCTCATGTTTAATAGTTTGTTTTTGTTCTAATATTAAATGACAATCGCGTGTTTTTTTTTCCCAGGCCGATAGAAAGTCGTAAATAGTTAAAAATGAAAGTACGTCCGTAAATTTTTTTTTCTTCTTATTTTTTGGCCAAAAAGGAGGAGGGGGATTATAAAGGCTTTTTTTTGCCGATGAACAGTAACCGAGCACAGTGGACCGTACTGTTCATTTTACTGTAGCAGCAAGTAAAAAACAACGTAGTATCACTTTTCAAATGTGTATTACCATAATTAGTTACTTCAATTGGATCATTATTCAAAGTCAAAGATTGTTTTATTATACTTATTTGTACATATATTTATAGATCGGCTTTAAAGGGAGGATATTTATTCTTTGCTTATCTAATATTAGACGATTAATTTCATTAAACGACGGTATATAAAGCAAATAATTATGTTGCAAATTTGTAGTTTTAGTGTCACATTTGCGGGTTCAATTTGTAATCATTGCGAGAAATAAAATTTATGAGTTAAAAACGAAAAATATAAAAGTTTGATGATTAAACAATGTTAAAACTATTAATTTAGTGGTAAATTTTTCTACCATTTTTAATTAAAATATGTAAAAAGAAATTTGGTATTTTAAAAGAGCTTAGTTTATTTTCTTTTTAAGTTAATAAAGAGCAACCGCTTTCTTTCTAATTTATAAAAGTTAGATAAGTCATTTCCTAAATACAGTTAAAAAAAATATCAAACTGTACCGGTTGATTTGCTCCCCAATACGTTTGCTCCCAGTATCAAATTATACCGCTTGGTAATATTTGCATCCCAATATTGATATAGCAATCTCATGACTTAAACTTGTTTAGAAATGATAAGTAAAGTAGTAAAACTTGTCATTTAAGGATTGATGAGTATTATAGACAATCAACGTTACTCGAATTTTAGGCATTTTTAGTTTAAAAAATGCATATGCATGCATTATAAGTAGCAGAGAAGAGATGAGCTTAATAACATTATGAGTAGCTCATAATTAGCTTAGTGTTTATGGCCTATGAGCTTACCCATTTGATGTTATGCACTTATAAACTATATAGGCCATTCAAAATGAGCTTCTAAGCTTATCAAAATCTCAGTAAGTTCTTTAGCCTATCAAATAAGCTAATTAAACAAATACTCATTTAATTTAGCTTTTAATGTTGAATATGTTAGAGCATTCATTATAGCGGTTTAAAAATGAGTCTAAAAAGTTTTGAAGAGGTTTAAAAATTTATGAATCATAGTGAGGAACTATTTCGAGTTTATGTGTCATGAAAAGATCTAACATTTTAGAGAGGTTTATAATTTGATAATTTTGCATGATATTACAATTTTAATAACTAGTAACAGCTATATATATATATATATATATATTTTATATATATTTATTATAATATTATATATCATATATATTGAAAATAATTTTAAATTATAAACAAAGGGATTTGTAATTTCATGGAAATAAACATACATAAGGGGTAATTTTATAGAAATCATCTTTACTAACATTTTTAGGCATTTTTAAGTTTAATGAAATGTTTATATTTGGACATTATAATAACATTTTGATTAGCTCATAATTAGCTTAGTGTTTATGACCTATGAGCTTACCCATTTGACGTTAAACCACGAATCGTGTTGATTCTAGTATTAGCTCTAAGCGTACTGTAATTAATTCGCATTCTCATTCTGTGTGCCAAACATGTAACAAATGTTTATTTTCGGCTAATCATGATATGTGTGTGTCATGTTGAGCAAGTTTGGAAACCTAAGCCAGTTACACAAGTAGGGAAAACCAAACACATCAAACAAGTTTGGAAACCAAAGCAAGTTACACAAGTGTGGAAACCTAAACATATCAAACAAATGTAAAAACCAACTGGCAAAACACGTAAAAATGTTGGTTATCAATGGAGACCCACAGGAAGAACATTCACCCTAAGTGATCAGTGCCCTTTAACTAGGTTCACTAAACTTACAAGAATGTCAGCCATTGCTTGTGCTAACCAATCGAAACCCAACCAACATTGGGGATCCAATTATCCTAACTGATTTAAATAAGTAAAGCATATCTCTTATTTAATTAGGTTATTTTTTCTTAAAGATAACTTGTGAAGATACCGCGGCCACGGAAGTCGTGCCGGTAGCCGCGACCCGTAGGTCCAAGAGGCCATGACCTCGATGGGTGGGCCAGAGTCCCATTATCAGCTACCAAGCCCATAATAGTATGAGTGGGCCGGTCCGGTCCATACTATACGTCATCATGTCTCCCCAGTCTAGTAGTCGTGGCCGTGGTTGTGACCACGGTCGCGATTGCTAGACTACAAGCACCTCGAACCTTTTTGGAAACACCTAACTGCCGAGACCGTTTGTTGAGCATCGCAGCGCAATAATAGGACCCATTTATCAAGGAACGGTGAAAACGGCTGAATGATGAGACGTGTGGGCTCACCACCGGTTCACCTTCCTCTCAATCGTAACCATCCAAAAAGTAATTGGAGGACACGTGTCAAACATCCAACAACGCGTAACTTTCGAGGACATAGTATAAATAGGGCAATCGATCACTGTGCATGCTCCACAGTTTTCAAATCAAACCGTCATTTTTTCAAACACAGCCGCATACGTCACTTATTTCCACAGAATCCCATCACCGCAGGTTAGTACACCACGCCCCTTTGTAAAACTTGATTAAAAATGGGTAGGGATACAATACAACTAGAGGACGCAGTATCAACCATCTCCGGAGAGTATCTTCTAGAGTTCACCTCGGAGTATGGTATACCATAAGGCTTACACCCTGAGTTGCCTGGCCCAGAGTAAACTATCGTGGACTTTTCGGAGGGTAAAGTCGGTGTCTACACCAAGTTTTTTGAATTTGCAAACTATCGCATCCCCCTTTCACAATTCCTCTTCGACATTCTTGGATATTACCAAATTCATCTGTCACAACTGTTAGTGATAGGCGCGGCCAAAGTGAGTCACTTTGAAATCAACTGCCGTGTCCTGAACATAATCCTCACACTTAATCTATTTCGCGTTTTCTACGTTCCTTCTTATAACTCGGGGTGGATGTCGTTTAGCAAGCGACCGGGAAAAACACCCCCACAGTGTTATACAAAGCCGCTTGACTCGTTGAAGAACTGGAATAATCAGTTCTTCTAGGTGGACGAAAGGATATTCCCCACCGTCGTGGCGTGGCGCACGAGCTCTCCAAAGGATGGGATGTTACCAGCAGACTCCAATTCTTCGGTGGACGTGACAACTTTGACCACACGCCGTACCCTTACCCAAAAACAACTAGAAGTCCTACTATGCCTAGTAGGGTTGAGTCGGAACTACTTCTTGGGGGATGACGTGTATCCCACATTCCTCTGTGACAATGACCGGGGTGGGTGTTTATAAACTGTCTTTCCTTCTTATTTTTTCATGAAAGTATACTAACAATTCCTTTGTAAATGCAGAAATGGACTTGTTCAACTTGATCAGTGCCCCGAATCCCCTTAAGGTGAAGACCGGGATCCGACCTCATGCTGCCCATGAGGTGCCGCTACTAACTGTCACTGCCAGCCGCGTTATAGAAATGGAGGAGACGGGTGTGGCGTTGGAATCCTCAGGGACATCATCCGCCCTAGAGAAATCACCGTTGAATTTTGCCAATAAAGACCCACCCTAGACAATTGCCGAGAGGGTCGGGACGAAAGGTCAAGTCCAGGATGAACTGTCACGGGAAATCCCATCTGCAGGACATGCAACGACCGCGGAGGTCGTACCAAAAACAGGTCTGGAGGAAGAGGTGGCCACCATGGGGCCCCCTGTGAACAAAAGGCAGAAGCAGATGCGCCGCAAAAGAGTTAAGGATGGGGCAGAGGCAAATGCACCGCCTAAGGTGTTGAGGAAAAATCATGTGTCCAGCCCCGCCACAGTACCTACGGAGGGAAATCCCTAGCTGCAATGGGTTTAGGTACATGCTCCATCTCATCTACACCTTCTGCACAGGGCGCTCCAACTGTTGCGAAGAGTGTGAGTAACCCGGATCCTCTGTCGTACGCGAAACCGTAACCGTACCCCGAGCAAGACATAGCCCAGTAAGTGATTCAGTTCTAACATGTTACTTGTTATACGTTGTTTTGCGAAGGAGTAATACTAACAAATCATATGTGCCGCATCATGTGGATGCAGATCTTCCAGGGGAACGGCTACCGAGATCCCCGCCGAACATGTCTCTACCACGGAGGTTAACGTCCAGTTATCCATAGGGAGTCCCGAGTCAGGGAAATCGACCTTCGTTCCCTCCGTGGTCAGGTCACCGGGGGGTATCTATCAACCGGGGTGGGGCGTGACTAATGACTGTCGCCTGGACACCTCAGATGCGTGCCAAGACATGGTGGATCACATAGTGCCGCCGGGGTGTTTCTCTGAACTACGCCACTTGCCCAATGCAGATTTTCTTAGCCAGTATAACATAAACTTGGCGCGGCAAGTGGCTATGGGTTCTTAGCTGAGACTGAGGTTCTAGCAAGAGGTCAGATTGTTGAAAAAAGCCAAAGCCCAGGTAGCTAGACGGGATCAAAGGATCCAAGTGAGGGAGGAAGAAATAAAAAAGATGGATCTAGAAATTAAATCCCTCAAGGCCGTTGAAATGGAAGTGCACGGCCTCCGTAATCAGGCGAAGAACTTAGAGACTCTGCTTGAGGCTGAGGTAGATATGAAGAAGGTCGCGGAGGCTAAAAATATGGGACTGGCTAAGGAATTAGAAAGCCTCCGTGCCCAGTTCACGGATCTTCATGTTAGCAATGATCAGCTGTCCGAGCAAGTGTCTACTCTCCAAACTCAAGTAACGTGCGAGAAAAGGATAAAAGCCACATTTGAAGAGTTGAAGAAATACGAGGATGAAAAGGTTGAACAGCGGTGTGCAGAGATGGACGATCGTCTGAATAAACTAAGTGTGGATTTTGATGAAGAGTTATATCCGCACATGTTGACAACGATCGCGGGCCGTCGCTGGGTGATTGGGCACGGCATGCGCCTTGCCGTTATGAAATGTGCCGAATCTTCAGAGATAAGGCAGGCATTTGATGATGTTGTGTCTGCAGGGCTTGCCAAAGGTATGAGCGAAGGCCTGAAATACGGTGTAGAGCACGGGAAGGCCAGCCGAGTCTTAGCGGATATTGAGGCATATGACCCGGAGGCCAATAGTAAGTTAGTCAAAGCCCTCCAAGACTTGAAAGATCTGAAGTATCCGATGATGGATCAACTGGAGAGGTTGAAGGATGCCCCGATGGAGCTAATCATGGCATCGTTACATTTAGAGAGTGATACCAGGGAAGATGATCCTCAGTGGATCCATGACCTCCGCCCGAGTTCCACCCAGCTAAAGATCCCCGTATACCCCGAGGTACGCGATCCTAAAGATCCTTGGTCCGTCAAAGAAGAGATGTTGTTGGAGGATGCTATTGCGGCTAACATAAGCCGGGCAGAAAAGAAAAAGAAGTGCAGGGTGGTCTGCCGCACCTATGGGATTGGTTCCGCTCACCACGCCAGATCTGACGGTATCCTTGTATCTGCGCCTACCGTTCCCCAAGGGCTAGCGATTTTGTTAGCGGATGCCGCCACTCAGACTGAGGCGGCTGACAAAGAAGAGGAACCACACCCGAGACTACAGCGGTCCATTTCATTGCCTCGTGTCTACAATTTGTAAAGGAAGTAGTGCAGCCTGTTGCACTTAAACAATATTTTTGATGTAATGTACCCACGGATGTCCGTGGGTAACCATATTGTACATTGATTCTCTAGTTTAAGAGTAGTGTATATTGTATTGCACGTATAGTGACGTATATGCTCCGTGGGAGTCTTGTCTTATATACCTAACGTCTTAGGTACACGTAGAATAAGGATGCAGAATCCATGACCGCTGGGGTTGCAACCCTCTTACGCGGCAAGCCGGTTATAAAGATGCTTAGCCTATAATTATCCATAGATAGTCATGCATGGCAAATAATATGAATTAAAGAAAAAGAGAGATTTACTTAAAAAAGGTTTAACTTTTCATATAAAGAAAGCGCTGGGTTAGCTAGACCCAGCAGAGTTTTATTCATGCCCTAAAAACAAAAAGGAAAAAAAAATACATGGATTACTTTATTACTAGTCCTTATTGTAGTGTGAATTCATCCACGCATGAGCCGTGGCTCAAAGGTAACACTTCTTTAGATTGGCGATGTTCCATGTCCGCGGAAGGACCGCGTCGTCCATGGACCTTAGCTTGTACGCTCCATCTCTGAGTGCTTCCGTAACCTTATAAGGTCCTTCCCACTTTTGGCCGAGCTTTCCCCCATCCATAGCATGACTTGCCTCGTTGCTACGATAAACAAAGTCTCCGGGTCTGAAAGTGGACCCTAGCGTTGTAATACTTTGTCATTTTCAACTTAGCCTTGGCTTCACGAATTGCTGCGCGTTCACGCAGTTCTTCTAGTAAGTCCAAATTTAGTCGTAGCTCTTCATCATTGTGTACGGTGTCTACTATCACGATGCGGTACGTTGGCATTCCGATTTCTGCGGGTATGACAACTTCTGTTCCATAGGTCAAGGAAAAAGGGGTATCACCATCGCTTGACTTAATCATCGTACGATGTGCCCAAAGGACATGGGGAAGTTCTTCTATCTAATTCTTGTTTCCCTCGCCTAGGCGGGCCTTGATTCCTTCACCCAAGCTTCGGTTTGCTCGTTCCACGAGTCCATTCGACTGCGGATGTTTCACTGAGGCGAAGCGTTGTGTGATATTCAGCTTTTCACACCAATCCTTAAACGGGTTGTCGCTGAATTGTTTACCATTGTCCGAAACTATTTCTCCTGGGAGACCGAAGCGACATACTATGTTGTCCCACACGAACTTCTTTACCTGATTGTCGGTGATTGTCGCCACAGCTTTCGCCTCTATCCACTTCATAAAATAGTCCATAGCGACTATTAAAAACTTGACCTTTCCTGGTCCCTCTGGGAAAGGACCAGCTATGTCAATTCCCCACTTGTAGAACGGCCATGGAGCCGTGATGGGGGTTAGCGGTTGCTGGGGGTTCCTTGGCACGGGACGATGTATTTGACAATCGTTACATGTGCGTATCATATCTTGTGCGTCCCGGTGCATGGTTGGCCAATAATATCCCAATTGCATTGCTTTGGCTACCACGGACCGTGGGCCTGCATTAGAGCCATCTGGAACCTCATGATTGTCCGTAGAGGACGGGAGTTGCAGTACCACGTCTAGTTTTGCAAGGCTACGGTTTTATCCCTTACAGGATACAATCATAAGTACCATCCACGAACATTCTTTCCACTGCCTTCAACAGACATGTTTTGGGTTTGAGCTTTATGTTGATTTTGCGTAACAGTACGGAAACGTTTCATCGATATCTCTTAGCATTTCTGCTTCTGTGTAGACACATTAATAACTAAGTCATATTCTGCTTCTGTGTGACTCTTAATAACTAAGTCATCAACGTACACTTCTATGTTCCAACCAACTTGGCTGTCAAAAGCTTTATCCACCTCTTCACATATCCAGGACACTGCCAACTCATCCTCATCCGTAGACTTGTGGCTTTTTGACTTTGACTTCCAGTGTCCTCCATCGTTGGTGCCGCTCTCCGATACGCGGGATAACGGTGATTCACTTCCCCTTCCTGTTTTCACATAACGGGAGCGGTCTCTGTCGCGGGAGCGATATCCGTGTTTGGTCCCCGTCCTGTAGGAGGAGCGGGTATTTTCATATAATTCTTCGACGTCGCGAGAGCAGTCTCTGCTCCGAGGACGATCTCTGTTAGAAGAGTCCCGCCTGTGAGGGCGGCTTCTACTGTGAGAACGATCCCTGGAGTTTGCCCTGTCCGGTCCGGATTTAGTTGTGCTTGGCGAGTAAGTATCACTAAGTCGGTCGAATGCGCTCTGCCTTCGATGACCTAGTCGGTCAAGCACATGTCGATCATTGTATCTCAAGCGGTCCCGCACTTTCAGTCTCTCTGATGGGTTACGGTACCTTGCGGACAAGGTCCTGGCACTTGAGTTTTGAGAGCCTTCTCTTATTCTTCTTTTCTTGGGACTTTCTCCGAAGTCCAGCCTAGCATGGACTTCTTTTCGCTTGTCACGGCGAATCTTGTCCATAATGACCGGCAGGATATCCTCGTAATGCTCTTCACAGAAATCCTGGATGTTAACCCTGGGTGTGGCATCCGCATCTTTCGGCGTCTTTTCTTTTGTTGCAGGTTTCGTGACAGTAGTCACAATGGGGGTTGTGTTAGCCATTGCGCTCATTTTTCTGAGAGTAATTCCTAGTGTTTGGTCCCACGGATGGCGCCAACTTGTTGATACAAAAGTTAGGTTGGGTCTTGTTTGGTCCGAATAGGCTGCTATTCGGGTATGAAGTGCCTTGTTCTTGTACCAAGTGAATTTGTTTGAAGGACCCTGCACAAGGAATAAAACACCGTTAACCTTATCGTGGGAACGGATCCCACGATTAGACTCCGGCGTGAGAGTAAGTATATAACTTTGAGAGAATAATTGAATGTAATTGGGGTTTGTAAGATACCTGTATTGATAACAATTGCGTTCCTTTTATAGGCTGAATAATCCCTAGGGTTTTCATAACTTTCGGCCCAAGATACGGCCGATATCGTAGGGATTCGGAATTATCCTAACCGATTTAAATAAGTAAAGCGTATCTCTTATTTGATTATGTTATCCTTTCTTAGGCCACGGACAGCGTGCTTAATGCCGCGACCCGTAGGTCAAGGAGGCCGTGACCGCGATGGTGCGTGAGCCGGAGGCCCTTTAGGCTACTAAGCCCATAATAGTATGAGTGTGTCGGGCCGATCCATACTATACATCATCAACTACAATTATAAGCAGAAACAAAATAGAACCTAAATATCAAGCATTTTTCGTGGAAGCTCGACATAACTTGGTGTATGTAAAGTACACATGACATGATGACAAAATACCTTAAACAAGGCGATTAATTTTTAGTTTTGGTGATGATTGACAATGTTTAAACACCTTTTTGTAACTACTTCAAATATTGTTGTGGGTTTACTCAAGTATTGTAATACAGAGTTTACTGTATGGTAAAGTCGCTGAAAAGAAATTTGATTTCACTCTTGCATCATCGCTTAGCCTTTTCTTGGCAAATTAAATAGAAGGATAGGACTAAAATATTATGCAAAGAAAGAAAATAGTAACAAGTCATTATTTATATGGCTCGATGATAGAAAGAAAGAATAACACAAATGATTCGTAAAACATAAATAAACAAAATTCATTGCATGTTACACATTATAAGCTCATGAATACAGTAGATTAAGAATGACAAAAAAAAATGTATTGGAAGTAGACTTCACGGCCAGGAAACAGGTCTACCATGCCTCTTTACACTTTGTTGATGAAGCTTGTGCTTTAGTAATGTTTAGGTTGCGGTGGAGACTTATAGTAGTAAACTGGAAAAGGGTGAGACTTCGATGGCGGAGGTGGTGACTTGTATACATATGGAGGCGGTGGGAATGGTGACGGAGGAGGAGGAGACTTGTATACATATGGAGGTGGTGGGGATGCATACGCAAGTGGTGGAGAAGGTGACGCTGGGGGTGGTGACTTGTAAACATATGGAGGTGGAGGAGACTTGTAGGTATACAAATGAGGAGACGATTTGGGGAGATAATTAGGTAGATGTGGCAATTTGTGTTTCACGGGTGGTGGTGGAGACTTGTACATGTAATGTGAAGGTGGTGGAGACTTGTAAGTGTAATGTGAAGGTGGTGGTGGAGACTTGTAAACATAACGTGGTGGTGGTGGAGTCTTGTAAACATAATGTGGTGGTGGTGGTGGAGACTTGTAAACATAGCGTGGTGGTGGTGGAGACTTGTAAACATAATGCGGTGGTGGTGGTGGAGACTTGTAAACATAACGTTGTGGTGGTGGTGGAGACTTATAAACATACGAATGAGGAGGAGATTTGTGAAGATAAGGTAAGTTTGGCAAATTGTGTTTAACTTGTGGTGGTGAAGATTTGTAAACACAAGGTGATTTTGGCAATGTATGCTTCACCGGTTTCACCTTCCAGCCATTAGGCTTTGGAGGATTGTAGCCGTATGGTTTATCCG
>BQNB010036857.1:2776-49841 GCA_026074375.1 Tanacetum coccineum | reverse complement strand
ATGTGTAAAAAATTTACAACATATTTGTCCGGAAGGTCTAGCAACATGTTTATTTCTTTTCTCTGCATCCTATTACATGTAGTACTTTCATAAATTACTAGAATGCCAAGTCCTTGGTATTTCATCCTCGTCTATAGACCAGAGCTTGTAGGCGCCACTGCCGTATTTTTCAATGATTTCGTATAGTCCTTCCCACTTTGGTCTGAGTTTGCCTGTGCTTTCTACGTTTAATAGTTCGTTTTTCCGAAGGACAAATTCTCCCTCTTTGAATTGTTTATGACAAACTCATTGATTATAGTATTTTTCCACTTGTTTCTTTCGTCTTGCTTCCCTAATTATTGCTATCTCTCTTCGCTCTTCTAATAGGTTTAGGTTTAGCCTGAGTGCTTCCTCATTTTCTTTATCGTATTCTTGGATTGTTCTTCTTGTGGGGATGCCTATTTCTGTAGGTATGACTGCTTCGGTACCATATGCCAAGCTAAATGGTATATCCTCATTACTTGTCTTGGGTGTTGTCCTGTGGGCCCATAACACGTTTGGAAATTCTTCCACCCATGCTCCTCCTTCTTGGTGTAACCTTGTTTTGATTCCCTGCATTTTTGCTTTCTTGAGTAGCTTCAGCCTCCATAGCTCCGTTTGCTTTCGGATGTATACCGATTGTTAGAGACAAGTTTTTATTATAGTCTTCTATCTAAGATTTGAATTGGAGTCATTGTATCAACTAAGTTTTGTTGTCTTTTATGATGGTTAGCTGGTACTCCCGAAACCTGCAATACAATGTTATCAAAGGCAGAAATAATTTAACTTGAGTTTCCACTTTATGTTGCTTAATGGTTTGGCTTCTAACCAATTAGTGAAATAATCAATGGTACTCTCGCTCTACTATGTATTGTGTTCTACTCGGAAGTTCGGAAGGTGGTCCAAAAATGGCCATTCCTACTTTCGAAGGGCCAAGCTGAGGATGCCCTTTGGGGACTTCCAATTTTTGGACTCCATCATGCATTCACATGAATCTATGTGTATTTCTTTTTATTAGGTTATTTGGCCTGCTGTGAGACCTAGGCATCGGAAGCTGTGGCCCCAATTATTGACTCTGCAGTATAAGACTCTTATTTGGTTGTAGTTGCGTGCCTTTTCTTAAATTGTTCATGCTTCAGTGACATCTTCAGGTAGGATTCCTTTTTCAATATTTTCTTAGATTAGGGTTATCAAAGTTCTTGTTACTTCTTCAATTATTGCATTGACTTCGGCCATATCCACCGATCACTCGTTGAGTTCTTTAACCGGCACCCCTTTTCTTAGTCCTTTACATTGCACCATTGCTAGTTTACTTAAAGCGTCGGCCTTTGTATTTTCTTCCCTTAGTATGTGACTTATTTGAAAGTTGCTGAAGCTTCGGATCATTTCTAAGGCTTTTTCCTTGTATTTCTTTGTCTTTTCACCTTTTACTTCATATGACCCCTCCACTTGGTTTGCTACCAATTTCGAATCCACAAATGCATGCATTTTTTCGACCTTCATTTTTGTTGCTATTCTTAAACCCGCTAGCAGTGCTTCATATTTTGCATCATTGTTTGAGTTGGCGAAGTTTAATCGAAGAGTGTAGGAATATTCTGCTCCCTCTGGATCTATCAGGATGAGACCTGCTCTGGACCCATGTTCATTGGATGCTCCATCTATATACAGCTTCCATATGTCTGTTTTGACCCTAAGATTTTCAAGTGCTTTGGTTTCTGTGTCCTCTTGCTCTTCCATGCATTATCCTTCTGTTAAATTATCATCTGGCCCATCTGTTTTCACTTGTGTAGGGTTGTCCTTTGTCATTGTATTTTCCAGGAAATTGGCGAGCACTTGTCCTTTTATCGCGCTTCTTGGGGCGTGTTTGATGTCATAGGATTCAAGTTTTACTCCCCACTTGGCCAATCTTCCTGTTGCCTCCTGGTTGTTCAATATTTGGCTTATTGGCTTGTGTGTGATAACCTTGATTGTATGTCCTTGGAAGTACCTTCTTAATCATCTAGCGGCATGTACTAGTGCTAAAGCTAACTTTTCCATCGATGGGTAGTTAATTTCATCGCCTTGCGTAATGGATCG
The DNA here is from genome assembly GCA_026074375.1 of Tanacetum coccineum. Taxonomy (NCBI): domain Eukaryota; kingdom Viridiplantae; phylum Streptophyta; class Magnoliopsida; order Asterales; family Asteraceae; genus Tanacetum; species Tanacetum coccineum. Next base: position 47,747 of record BQNB010036857.1, on the reverse strand, counting down.
GGGTTTGTCTTCCATCTCTTTCTACTAGTAGAACGACGCTGACTGCTTCATTGGCCGCTAATAGGTAGGCCATAAGTTCTTCCTCCTTCATGGAAGCTGTTAATGTTGGCAGTTGCGCTATTAGTTTCTAAAATGCCTGGAATGCTTCTTCAGCCTCTGTCGTCCAATGGAAATGCTTCTTGTTTATACACTTTTTAAGTGTGTCTAGGCACAGTAGGGCTCTTTCTGCTACTTTAGAGAGGAATCTGTTTAAGGCGGCAAGTATTCCACTTAGTCGTTGCATTTGCTTTAGGTTGCTTGGTGAGGGCATGTTCATTATAGCCTTTGTTTTTTATGGATTTGCCCTGATTCCTTCAGAAGTCACTATATATCCTAAGAATTTACCTTCCTCCATTTTGAAGGAACATTTTTTGTGGTTTAACTTCATGTTTACCTTTTTGAGTGTCAATAGTGTTTCTTCAACATCCTTTATCATTTCCAGCTCTGTTTTACTTTTGATGACCATGTCATCCACGTATGCTTCCTATTTTCCCCTCGAAGATGGTGTCCACCAATCTTTGATATGTTGATCTGGCATTTTTAGTCCAAAGGGCATTTTCGTGTAACAAAAGACTCCTTCATCGATATGGAATGCCGTCTTCTCTTCATCCTTTTTTGCCATTTGTATTTTGTGGTATCCCTTATAGGCATCTAAGAAGCACTTGTATTTGAACCCCATTAGGGACTCGATCTTCCAATCAATTTCTGGTAAATGATATAGGTCCTTCGGACAAGCTTTGTTCAAATCTTTAAAGTCAATGCACATCCTCCAGCTGTTATCTAGTTTTTTGACTAGAACAGGATTGGCCACCCATGAGGGATACCGTACCTTGTGACACCTCATAAATTTTAGGCCAATTCTTGAGCCCATTTTTCTAGTTCAATATATTGAATATTATAAGATCCGCGATAACTTTTAACGTTTAGGCCGGAAAAGTAAGGAGTGGGGGTTTGTCCCGCGCTTATCTGAGAAGTCGTACCGGAAGCGTTCCGGGTTGCAATTTATCGTAGTCTTTCGGCATTAGTCGCGTGTATACATTTTATGATGATGTTTAAATTTTCAGAATTTTCTATAAAGCTTTTACGCGTTTTTCAGTAATTGTGTGATCCGTGAATTATAACTAGTTTAAAGGTGCATGAAAATATCAAGATATTTCAAAAATCTTGTCACCTTGCATGGGATAATAAGTCAAGACCAAATTGGTCACCTCCCCCCTCCTTGCATGCGTCCAAAATGACAACCACACACCATAACCTTCTAAATTTTCTAAGCTTACAAGTTAAGCTAGTGTGTGTGTAGTATTTGAATTCATCTCATTTCCTACACACCAAAAACATACACTCATCTCTCTTTCTCTCTTCTCTTGCTTGGATGCAACACCACACACACACTCTCTCATTATTTTTCAATTTTGATCAAGATATTGTATCCGGGTTTGATTCGTATTGATATTCGGGTAGTCTTAACACAACATTTGGATTGTATTTAGTCTTTGATCACCTTCTTAATAACCATTCTTTGTAAGTCATCTATTTCTCATACAACTTGTACTTTTGTGATTCTCATATTGCATAAATGTAAGATGTACAACTTGTTTTTGTAAAATCAAAGTTTTTAAAAACTACATAAACCCTCCCTAAAAGGGTTTATGTATGGCTCGAAAATAATAAAAATGAGAACAAGGAAAGTGTAGTTTTGTAATCGTGATTATTTTTATATAATAAATATTATGACTTATGACTTATTTTATGTTTAAATTATTAATAAGCTTTTGGAAAGCTTATTGGACTTGTAATAGTGTTCGGCCCAAAAGAGAAACAAAAGGGAATGTTTGTTAGCTTATTTACATTCAGCTTATATATATTAGCTTATTTCGTGGCTTATTATGATATGGAATAAGGTGTTGAGTTTATTTGGCTTAATAAATAAGCACAAGTATGCTTAATGGACTTAATGGGCTCGTCCCACCCTCAAGGCCTAAACCATAGGCTTAACTAATAAGCCATACGGTTGGCTTAACTCTCTTGGCTTATTGAAAGCTTATTGATGAACCAAGAGCTTATTCGATGCTTATTTAGCTTATTGGGCTTATCTAATGGGCCCAAGATGGTTAAATAAGGCTTCGGTCCAACAAGAAGCCCAAACCATGGCTATAAGGCCCACAATTGGCTTTTTGGGTTTTGTCTTGGCTTATTATAAGCTGATTATACACTTATTAATAGCTTGTTGACACGTCAAGTGCTTATTTGTGTATTGGTTTGCTTATCGAACTAAATGGATAAGTTTAAACCATCTTGGTTAACATATAGGGCCACGGCCCAATAATGAGCCCAAAATCGTGGCTTAAAGCCCATGGTGGAGCTTATTAAATTAGCTTATCCATTGCTTATTTGATTAGCTATGTGCTTAATGGTTAAATCATGAACGTATTTGGAACTTATTGCATCTCGGATTATGCGTTTAGGCTTGTTAGGCCTAAAAGCCCAATAAGAATTTCAAGGACTTCGGATTAGTTAATAATGGGATTGAAAGTGATTTGAAAGTGGTATTTAATAAAGTCTACGACTTTTGAAAAATTTGTAAACACGATTGGGTCATGCCAAATTTCTCAATAAAATCTTTATACTTACAAAATATTAGAAAATGTTTTTGCTTAAAGTATTTTAACTTGTATATACGAGATAGGTAGAAAAGCCAAACATTGTTTATACTTTACTCAGAATGTTTATATATATGAGATAATATACTAAATATTACTATACATTTTAGTAGTCAAACTTTACAACCATGATACGATCACAAACGTTTTATTTACAAAGACATTTAAACAGAAGTATTTTAGTAAACACTTATGCATTATTCGTATTTCTCTATTATTCTGATTCTAAACCAAAACCTATAATACTTAGGTCATGTTCGTGTACCGTCGTTCGTTACCGTGTGATTATTCTTCTAGTTTCTCACTACTTCACTTCACCTATTAAGGTGAGTTTATAGCCCCACTTTTTACTCATTTTGGATAAATGTTTTACAACATGGGGTGTGAAACATTGCTTGTTTTGAAAACTAGACACAAGTACTTTACGTGATACTTTCCCTTGTTTACATGTTCCATAAGTAGCTTAGACAAATATTTGCCCATACTATCAGGAACCGTTAATTACCTTTAACCGACTGCTGGTTAAGTAAGCGCGAGTGAGTAAATAGATCTATTGGGACTAATTATCCCCATTCGGGTTTGGTATTTATTACTGGTCGGGTACGTCTGATGTACAAGCCAACAATTGTATTTCATGCCGAACTAGTTTTAGGTGGTCTTGGTCAGACACCAACCAGTGCAAATCTTATAGGCATACCAACATGCTTCCTATCCACCATTAGCTTCGGGTCATAGCTTAGCATAACGCTATAAATATTTTTTATGTGAAGTTGTATAGTTATACTATCACATGTGTTTCGATCTTGTGGTTCCACTTATACTTTCACTTGAATTTAAACCTATGAATTCACTTAACAATTTTATTGACGTTTTTAACATGTTTTTCTCAGGTGCTTAGTTGGATTTGTCATGATGTATCTCTTGAAGTCTTTGTGCTATGTGTCATCAACCAAATTTCAAGACCATTATATTATTGCTTGTTGTCTTTTATTCAAAACTTAAATACTGCTTCCGCTATCTTTAATTAATGCTTCCGCTATGTTGTTAACATTGAAATAGTTTGTAAAACTTTATTATCTTTAACTTATGCAACGAGTAATGATTTTTTTATAAAACATAACCTTAGAGATCATTTTCTATGCTTTATTCTCGAGATATGTATCATGTCACGCCCCTAGACACGTATTCCATCCAGGCCCCGTTTAGGGATGTGACATATTGGTATCAAGAGCCATGGTTATAGAGAACCAGGTAGTTTGACTCGGTCTGGTCTATAACCAGTATGTGATTCTTACGTAAACTATTTGTGCCCTTACGTGACCCTACCTTGCCTTACGTAAATTGTCAATGAGAATAGTATTATTTATGTAACTAATAATTTCATATCGCTTTATGTTATTTGCATAATGCTTTTTACTTGGTTTAGATTATTCAGTTTTCCCCTACATAACGCATGGTTTCATATAAAGGAGATTTATATAAACTTTTGCTTGTGCAGGTTATGGCTTTATTGTCTATCTCGATTTTCAATCGAACTTATTAGAGGAGAGCGTGGGGACATCCACTGCTAGAGTAATCTTGTTCGACACGATCCCTACTACCATTTCACCCCTTACACCTACTACTAATTTACCCATCATTCATGATGACACCTTGTTGACACCTACTATTACACCTACTATACCACCTGTTGCTCCCACTATTCAGTACACTTCCCTATTCATTGACATTGACTCATCTGACAGTGACACCCCTGATTCACCACTATCGTAGGACCCATATGAGATTGCCGTTTGCTCAGTGGAGGAGTCGAGTAGCAACTCGCTCATCACACCATCATATCTATCCATCAGATTTTACGTGTACACTGATTACCCCGAGACCAGTTGTTCTTGTCTTATGGGAGGTGATTCCTATTGGTCATCCGTATCGTACCCAGCCCGACGGCGGTATTAATTGTTGACTGCAATGATGGGTGTTGGATTCATTTACTACCATCGATTGCTCGGAGATACCCATATATTCCTTTCATCTGTTTCTTCGTTTCTTTTTCTTTCTTTCCTTTCTTTTTTTTTTTTTTTTCTTTTTTTTTTTTTTTTTTTCTTTTTTTTTTTTGTTCATGGTTATGCCATATCAGATTCTCTGGGTGATTCTTTGACTGCTGCTTTTGCGAGGCCATTTTGCAAGAGATGTAGGTACCCTACTTCATTTGTACCAATAGTTTCGCCCATATATGGAGCCCTATCTCCAGTACGTTTTAACCTTTCACCACCACCTAAAGAGGATTAGGGATTCTGATTCAGTAACTAATTTGGAGATTAGCTCAGAGGATGGTTGTTGATCTCAATGAACAGATCTTAAACTCCTTAGCTTGATGTAAGGTTTAGTTGTATTGAATAGATCCAAGACAACTATGGTAGAAGCTAAGAATGAGAATATCACAAACTATGTGGAATCTAGTTTGTAATACTTAGAAGAATAATGAAACAGTAAAACAATCAAAGACAAACAGTTTATCAAACTTTCAGCCTCAATATATTAAATACGAATACTTAAAAGTATTAGGGTTACAAAACCTTGAAGCTATGGCAATGACTCGTTTTTGGTACATTGAATTCTATACCCTTGGACCTCCTTTTATACACCAAGGAGTCCGACAAGGCTTACAATACTTTCCTAAGTTATCATGATCTTTTAAACAAATAACTTATACATATCTTTTATAAAAATAACTCAATACTTATCTTCGTGAGTATTCTTGTTCTCCAATCCTTTCTCTTGTCTTTATCCATCTGACAATAGAAACTTTTCCAAGCAGTTGTAATCTTTCAGCAGTTTAAACCAACATCATTAACTTTTGAACTAGCAGCACTAACTGAGCACAAGTAGTAGGAAGTACTTAGAATATTTTCTTCACTCTTCATTGGTAGTACTAAGTTACACTAGCAGTACTAACTTTATGCTAGCTGTTGTAACTTTATTCTAGCTGTACTGACATATACTAGCAGTACTAACTTTTGTACTAACAGTACTAATATATACTAAAAGTAGTAACTAGCAGTAGTAACTTTATACTACAAGTACTAACTACTTAGCATAATTTTCATTAGTATCACCAACAGTACATAGTATACCTGAGCAGTATTAACTCTAAGAATCATCTTGAAGTATTTAAATCCTAACAATCCTTCCTTAAGCTTGATGTTCATCTTCTGAATCTTCAAGTTTCTTCATTAAAAAGTCTTCATCACTATCAGGAGGATGATTTGACTTAACTTTCTTAACATTACTAGTGTAACAACAGTGATAACATCTATATTCTTACTTTTAACTATTTCATCCATAAACATTAGATCAGGTTTGGAAGGAATGAAGTTCCCTGTATAAGGTGGGGGAACTGCATGATATCCCTTATCAGATTTGGACTTATTATACTCTTGATTTTCTAACATCTCAGATGAATTCACAAAACTTTCTAATGCAGGAGAAGCTGCATTATATCCTAGTTGTGTTTTAAACTTGTCACATACTTGACTTTCTAGCAAATTGTTCAAAGATTTAGATGAATTTTGAAACTTCTTTAATGTTAGTTTTAACTCATCTCTTTTTTTTGCTTTTTCCAATTTCTTTTTGTTTTCAACTAAAGCATTATCTCTTAGTTTAACTTCAAGGTTTAAAGCATTAATGCTCTCTTAAAAAACAACCTTATTTTTCTTATAGTGAGCTAGTCTAGCTTCTACTGATTCTAAACCTGCTTTATAAGGTACTAAATAAAATTGAGACTTTTTGTAATCTGAAGACAAACTATCATATTGTTCTTTGAGAGTAGCATAAGCTTTTACACATGATTTAGAAAAAGAATCTACCTCAAAATCTAAACTGGAAGAACTTCTTGAAGATGTATGTGCCATTAATGCATAGTTTGTAGGATGCTCTTCTTCAACTTGGTGGCTCCAATCATACCCTCCAATTCCATCTTGAGCAACCAAGGCATTTTCAGTGGGAGTTTCCACTGTCACAGTTCTTCTACTATTCTCTTTTCCTTTGTTTTCCTGATTTCTAGGAGCTCTACATTCTCTTGCAAAATGACCATTTTTATGACAATTGTAGCACTCAACTTTAGACCTGTCAAATCTAACTCTTTGACCATTTACATCCAACTTCCTACCTGTCCTCTTGATGAATCTCCTAGCTCTAATCATTAGCATGGCCATTTCCCATTGTAAATCTATTTCTTCTAGATCAATTTGTTCTAGATCCTCTCGTGCAAGTTGAGGAGAATTGGGTCGACTAGCTATGAAAGCACAGATCACGACATCACTAAGGTTATCTCTAGATGTAGGATTACTTTGAGTATGAGCAGCATTAACTCCATAAGTAGTGTTATCTGCTTCATTTGTACTGCTGTTGCTGTTGCTGTTAGTGCTGTTAGAGGACACAAAAGCCACATTTTGTGAATTTTGGCTTATGTTTGTTGATCCTGTAAGTTCAGGTTCATACATCTTTAAGTTCTTATACAAGCCATCCAAACTGATGGTCTTTATTTCCTCTTTGTTCATCCAGATCAAAGCACGAGTCTTCCATTCAGATAAAAGACTTCTCAACAGTTTTAAATTTATGTCCTCTTGTGTAATAACTTCACCTTGGATCTCCAACTGACTAATAAGTTTTTGCAACCTGTCAAAAGTTTGATCTATTATTTCTGAGATTGATCCTAAAATGTTCTTATATTGTTGCTTGAGTAGTGTCCTATGAACTTTCTTGGATTCGTTGTTTCCTCCATACCTCTTATATGAATGGAACTTTAGTTGATCCTTATTTGGGAGTGCCATCAATAGAGTTTCTCTTGCTTTCATCTCATTCCTTCTATCCTGCTTTTCTTCTGCAGTAATAGGTTCATATTCCTGCTTAATTTCTCTAACAATTATTTTCAGCACTTTGTTACCATTCAAAATTACTTCCTAGAGGGAGTAATCAGTCATGAGAAAGTATTGTTCTATCCTTATTAACCAGAGATCGTATTCCCCTAGGTTGAGGATAGGAAGTCTTGCAGTCAGAGTTGTAGAAGTAGTTCCTGCCTCCATCTTATTACTGAGAAATAGATCTAGTATATATTGTTTGTTTCTTCTTATTCAAAGCTTCACAACAAGCTCTGATACCACTTATTGATCCCAATAAACAAATCTTAAACTCCTTAGCTTGATGTAAGGTTTAGTATCCTTGGATAAATCCAAATGTACTAAGACTGAAACTTTGAGTATATGATATAAACTATGTGGAATCTAGTTTATACCACTAAGAAGAATAAATAAAAAGTATGTTTGAGACACAGAAATACAACCAAAATAATAAGCTTTAATATATTAATACGAACACTCTTTGACAGTGTTAGGGTTTACAACCTTGAAGCTATGACAATGACTCATTTTGGTACATTGAATTCTATACCCTAGGACCTCCTTTTATACACCAAGGAGTCCTATAAGGCTTACAATACTTTCCTAAGTTATCATAATCTTTTAAAAAAATAACTTATACATATATTTTACAAAAATAACTCAATACTTATCTTCGTAAGTATTCTTGTTCTCCAATCCTTTCTCTTGTCTTTATCCATCTGACAGTAGAAACTTTTCCAAGCAGTTGTAATCTTTTAGCAGTTTAAACCAGCAACATTAACTTTTGAACTAGCAGCACTAACTGAGCACAAGCAGTAGTTAGTACTTAGAATATTTTCTTCATTCTTCATCAGCAATACTAAGTTACACTAGCAGTACTAACTTTATGCTAGCAGTTGTAACTTTACTCTTGCAGTATTGACATATACTAGTAGTACTAACTTTTGTACTAATAGTACTAATATATACTAACAGTAGTAACTAGCAGTAGTAACTTTATACTACTAGTACTAACTACTTAGCATAATTTTCATTAGTATCACCAACAATACAAAGTAACCTCAGTCAATAGGCCGTATCGACCCAATTTCAGACCTTATAAATAGAAAACCTAAAAAAGGGTTTTCAGTGTGCAAAATCATATTTTTGATACCTAAACCATAAAAGTCGATTTTCAGAAGAAAAGAAGAGTAGAAGAGGTCGAGCATAGCAATTAATTCCACAGGAAACAACTTGTAATCTCCTATACTCTTGTAATTGTTTAGTTTTTGGTATCATTCGTTAACTCGGTTAGTTTACCTTGGTTAAATTATTAATCTTGTATTGATTATGACATTTGAAGGCTAATACCTTCGGGTATTAACCATTATTATGAAGATTTGAATGTTTGTTTTTGTTTATCTCGATTGCTTAATTTATCGTTGATTGTTTGTTTATGTTTATAAGTTTATACTTGTTTACGTGCTTTTGTATGCGACCTATCATTCAACTGGATCCAGTGATACGAACCAAGTAATCTAGATGTCGGGATGGCTCTCTATATAGTGATTTATACATCTAGACCAATAGGATCACGAATAATAACCTATCTTTTCCCTTAGATTATGAGCTTAGTTGGATCGGCTGGTGACCCTTGGGTCAATGAGTACATTCTCAATTAACTGGTAAATACTTGGTTAGTGGACTACTAGTGTATGAATTGCCTTTAAGCAGTAAGTGGGTAAAGTCTTTATGAGCTAGGGTTTAGCAAGATCACCATTGCTTTAATCCCTAAGATAGATTATAATTAGCAAATAAAGATGCTTTATGCGGATAAGTTTAATTATGACAGAATTCTTCGTATCTAGGTCTTAGGAAGAAGTACCGGCTAAGTCTTAAGAATGATATGCCGCCTCGAGATAAGTAATCTTTGCACCAAATAAAGAAACCAACGTTCTAATTAGATTAATAATGGTTAATACAGTTTTCTTATATTTGGCTAGACCACTCTTTTATCTTTTGTTAATTTGCTTGCGTGTGTTTTAGTGTCTTAAGTTGATTTTATTCACCATAAAACCTGTACCAGTCTCTCAGGCTGAAAACTCCCTTATCCATTAGATTTAGGATTAATATAGGTTTAGCATAGATTTAACATAGAATAGAATTAACTTAGTTAGATAACTAAAATATTAATAAATTGAAAGATTGTTTCTCGCTCTTAGTGATCGACACCCTATTTACCACGAAACTGCCATCTGACCGGGTACATTGTCCGTTAAAGTGCTGTTTTTGGAAAAGTTGGCAAAATATAAATTTAAAACCTGAAACATAAATTACAAACACACAATGACACATCAATAATATAATGCTTGCTTGATGTACACTTTTATTTGTTTTATGTCCGTTTACGTTGATTGTTGATTTTAGTTTACGCGATTTAACTAAACGATGAAAATTAAAAGTAAACACGTAAAACCCTAAAAATAAATAATTGAAAGATTGAAGTTGTAAAATAACCTAAAATAACGGATTGTTACAAAATGCTCGGAGGCGTCTGAGAGTAAAATGTATAGATGAACATTGTAAATGGTTTGTGTATGCTGCAGATGAAGAGCACAATGGCAAAAAATATTTCTTAGTGAAAACATTAAATGATCCTGTTGGTAATCAAAAGCAAAAAACAAACAAACAAAGTCGAACAAACAAAGCGGAATACCAAACCAAATTACAAAATCAAATTTAAAGGCACCAAACCCTAATTCCAAAAGGTATAAAGAAAATTAATAACATTGGCATCTATTTATAGACAACTAATGACCCAAAACTACCAAATCTTAAATCGACTTAAATTAATAAACATATCAAAAACTAATATCTATCCAAAACTAAATTTACCAAATGCCCATTAGAGTTTATGTCACTTTTCTAACAATCTTCACTGTGACTTCAATTCCGCTTGAAACATCAAACCAAACGAATCTTTCATCTTCAAATTCAAATTTCTAAACTCTAGAGATGCTTGCCAAATTCAATACGAATGATCGATTCCCAAAACCAATCCGAAACAAAATCAATCCAAAGCAAATGCGATGACTCCAAAATGAACAATCAAATGTTTACCGACAAATCAAACTCGGTCAACCCAACAAAACAAATTAGCTCAAATGATCTTCAACAAAGATAATCAAATTCGGGCAACCAACTTCAAAAGCCTGACAAACAAAGATCCCAACTTTTCCAAACTAACAAATTCCCAACGATCAAACCATTTCCAAACAACCCGCTTATTACAAATCTTCAAGCACCAAATCGATCTTCCTTTTCTTCATGGCGAAACCAATCTAGCTCTTGATACCACTTGTTGGTAATCCAAAGCACAAAACAAACAAACAAAGTCGAACAAACAAAGCGAAAGCTTTATTCAAATACCAAACCAAATTACAAAATCAAATTCAAAGGTACCAAACCCTAATTCCAAAAGGTACAAAGAAAACTAATGACATTGGCCTCTATTTATAGACAACCAATGACCCAAAACTACCAAATCTTAAATCGACTTAAATTAAGAAACATATCAAAAACTAATATCTATCCAAAACTAAATTTACCAAACGCCCCTTAGAGTTTAAGTCACTTTTCTAACAGATGCACACACTTGTTCAAAAGTTTTCATGATTTCCCACATCAAAGCACCATGGATCGCGGAGCAGTGAGAGACTATGATCTATGCTCACCCAAATATTAAGCCAACTTACAATCAAGACTCCATTAAAGCGCAGTTTGAGTTAGAAGTGACTAGAAGCCAATGTAAGAGAGCTAAGGCAATAGTAATTAAGGGACTAGAAAAAGATGTGTTACATGAGTATAGAAAACTAAATGACTATGCGAGAGCATTAGTAGATACAAATCCAAGGAGTTCTGTTGACATTGAGATTGAGCAAATAGGTCAAGGGGTTCCTCCCTTTTTCAAGAGGATGTATGTTTTCTTAGCCGCTATTTGCGATGGCTTTCTACATGGATGTATAATATTTAGGACTTGATGGTTGTTTTCTTAAGGGCGTGGTAAAGGGTATGCTCTTGACAGCTGTTGGAAAAGACCCAAACAACCAAATGTTTTTGGTAGCATGGGCAATTGTTCAGATTGAGTTGGAATCCTTTTGGACAATGTTTTTAAAACGTCTAATAGTTGACATTAAAACTCAAGACGAAGATGAATGGACATTTATGTCTGATAAGCAAAAGGTATACTCTAATCTAGTTTCTCTTCAATTGCAACATCTTTTACTTATACAACATGTTTATAAAATGGGTCAAAAGTATGACAAGGTCTCAATTTTACTTTTTTATGTAGCCTGGTCAAACCGGAAATTCATATTATTATTCGTTATGAAATCATATAAAATCGATGTTTTCTTACATCTAAGCTTTCTTATTCTTCAGGGATTGTTAAACGCAGTTGCAGTGATTTTTCCGAAAGCTGAGCATCGATTATGTGCACGTCACATATATGCTAATTGGTATTTCAATTTCCGTGTTGAACAACTTAAAATGGCCTTCTATGATGTTGCGAAGTGTGCAAATGAGGCACAACTTCAGAAAAGGTTAGATGAGATTGAAAATATTCATGATGGTGCAAAGAAATCTTTAGAGAAAAAAGACATTAAGCAGTGGTGTAGGGCTTATTTCAAGGGATACTCAAAATGTGACTCAGTGGATAATAATAGCACAGAAGCGTAGAATTTTGTGTTTATACGTGCAAGAAGTAAGCCGATTTTATGAATGAAGATCTTGGAGAGTATATCATGGAAAGAAGGATTAGGAGGCTTAATTTTGCCTAAAAATGGAGACTTAATTGTGGACCAAACATTAGAGATGTAGTGAATGAAAATTGTCCAGAGGGGTGTAAGTGGAAGATAAAATGGAATGGTGATGACAGATTTCAAAGTTTATTTTAGAACAACTCAACATTGTGTCCATCTTGGCACTTGTGGGGCTTGGGGGCTCTCTGGTATCCCATGCTCTCATGCAACTGCAGCCATTAGGAGTAGAGGAAAAGACTCATTTAATTACCTACATACTTGTTATTCAAAGGATAAGTTCATTGCTGCATACAATAATCCAATTCAAGTTGTTGGAAGTGAAGAATTTTGGCCGAATAGTGGTCATGGTGAATTGGTTCCACCTCTCCCAAAAGCAATGCCGGGTCGACCAAGGAAAGCAAGAATGAAAAGAAAGTATGAGCCAAAGAAGTCTAAGATTAAGCTCTCCCGCCACGGAAGAGACATTCATTGTGGTATTTGCAAATTAGTTTGTCGCAACTACAAAACATGCAATGTAGATGATGGTGGCAAGTATAGGCCAAAGAAGTCCAAGACTAAGAAGTCTGCAACGAAGAATACGCCTTCTCAAGTTTCGCATCCATGATGCAATCTGGTTTATTAAACAACATATGCAACCTTTTTATTTTGTTTTGCTGAAAATAAGCCTGTGATCAGTGGCGGAGCTAGAAAATTCGATCACGGGGGGCATCGAGCAAAAACAAGATTTTTTCGTGTAGCGTTAAACAAGTCGGATCGGGTACTTGAGTTTAAATAAAGACAACAAAAATGCTCTATTTCAATGCAATTATTATAGACTAAAAATAAACGAAAAACTAAAAGTATACCTAATATCCTACAAATTATGATATGATATGTTGCCAAAAGTTACGAGTAGAAAAACTGTGATAGTTAAATTTGACTCTAGCAGTATGTTGGAATTTTAATTTTGGACTATCACAATCTGTCATGGTTGTATTTCAAACTGAATTATGTGTTATTTTTCGACCCATGTTATTTGAACAGCAATGCGAGCCGTTTCTTTTGAGACATTTATAGTTAAATTGGATGGGCATGATTTTGAACTTCTTAAGATTATGTTTGTTCATGGTTTAGTTATGGGTTGTTTGGTTTAGGGGCGTTTTACCTGATCTTTTCTAGTTTAAGAGTGTTTGGTTTTTGTCTTATGTCCATGCGGGGCTGTAAGTTATTGGTCTTTGGTTGATGTTTCTTTCAATATGCTTGTAAGGATATTTGCTTCGTTGTTTGTTTCTGATTGGCCGGGTTGAACTTATCACTCTCTTATTCAATTTTATTGTTTTTGTTAAAAAGTACCCATTATATCAGTTCTATGTTGTTTGTGTTATAAAGTATCCATTCATATCAGTTCTAAACGAGTGGATTGCGAGAAGATCTTAAAAGAAAAGTGTTATAAATTGGAAACAATGGCTTTTTTTTGTTAGGGAAATGTAAATCTTCAAAAACCAGGATGGGTTGTCAACACTATACTCCTCTTTAATAGTACCATATAAGAAGGCACTCTTCGCATCCATCTGGTACACAATGAACCCCATAAACAATGCATAGGCAAAAAATAACCTGATTGCTTCTAACCTAGCAATAGGAGCAAAAACCTTATCATAATCAATGCTTTCTTCTTAGGTGTAACCTTGTGTAACCAGTTTTGCATTGTTTCTAACAACAATTCCTCTCTCATCTTGTTTCTGAATACCCATTTTGTTCCAATGGCCTTTTGCCATTAGGTAGATCAACCAGTGTCCAAACCTTCTGAAGTTCAAATTGTAGAAGCTCCTCTTGTATTGCTTCTATCCAGCTTGGATCTTTCAGAGCTTGAATGACCTTCTTGGGTTCCTTTTGAGAGAGAAAACAGGCAAACAAGCAGTTCTGATAATCTTTATGATTTGTTCTTCTCTGCTTGTTAATGTAGCTTACCAAACAATGTTCTTCAAGATTTTGTTGTGACATTCTTCTTGTTAGTAGAGCTGAGTGCAAGTCTCCAATTATTAGTTCAATTATATGATCTTTGTTAATTCTTGTTGTGGGAATTGAACTGACATTCATGGTTGTCTCCAAGTTGTTAAGGTCAGCCTGTCCACCCACATCTTCATCATCATATGCACTAGCAAAAATTCCAGTGTTATCATCTATTGGAGACACATTTGGAACATGTGGAAGAGCAAATGCATTTTTAAAAGGAGAAAATCGTTCAATTAGATGATCCTCAAATACATTAGAAGCTTCAGCAACATTAACTGGTGATGATGGATCAACATTAGTAAAAGATGGTCCAGCAGCACTAACAGGTGTACCAACAATATTAAAACTATTAGTACTGTTAGTCTGTTTTTCCTGTTGAAGTAGCCTTTCAAACTCACTTCTTGTGTCTTGTTCATCCTCCTCACCTTTATTAGAAGATCCACTTTCATTCGCTTATGTAGGCTTCATACCAACATCTTCTTCACTGTTCTTAGGACCTTGAGAGATTAATGGATCAGTTGTGAAGAAAGGTATCAGGATGTACTCTTGTTCAGGTTCTGTCTTCTTTTCAGCTTGACCTGCAACAATATTATCTCTAGTTCCTGCAATACCATTAGTTTGATTTCCTGCAACAAATGGCACATAGATCATAGATATTGTCAAAGAATCAACATCAAAAAGCCAGTCTGGTCCATTTCCTGTCACATTAGGTGCATTTTCAAAAAATCTAATGTTTAAGGTTTTTTCAACTATCCTGGTCCTCTTGTTAAATACTCTCATAGCCTGCCCTAACACAAAGTACCAATAAAAAATCCTCATCAATTTTCCATCAAACTTGCTAGATGTATCCCTGGTATTTTAGATGGTAACAGTATATACAAAGAACCCTTATTCGACACCAAAAGGTTTCATGAAGTCTATCAATGAGGTTCTTCCACGAATAAGTTCATATAGGTGTATTGTTATGAGGGCATTAATGACTAAGACCACTTATCTTAACACATACCAAGCACTCAGTTATTAACTGCTTCAGCCCAAAAGGTTGGTTTCTGGCAACATAGAGTCAACTAAATAGTTTTGCAGCTTATCTGTGTTTCTATTTCCTCCTCTCAGTACACCCATTTGCTAAGGAGTCTAGGCACATAGTATTCCCTTCTTATAATACCCTTCATTTCACAGAACTGATTCATTACACTATTTTTGAACTCAGTTCCATTGTCACTTCTGATAAATTTTACTTTGTGGTCTAGTTGATTTTCTATTTTAGTTATGAAGGTCTTTAATATCCACTAGTTATCCTTATGGCAAAAAGAATACAAGAAAATTCTGCTAATGTCATTAGTGACAACTAGGTTATAAGGACCTTTTTCATATAAACTCTTAACATTTATAGGACCAAATAGCGTCCATACGATGCATATGTATAGGGTTTGATTGATTGTGTTCACAAGTTTGGCCTTACAGGGAGGGCTTTGTGTTGCATGCTTTTCTAACAAGCTACACTAAGAATGGTTCATTTTCAAAAATCTTTAAAGGCAAACCTTTAACAAGGTTTCCCCTCAAAGTTTGTTCATGTTTGTTGAAGTTTATGTGACCAAGCCTCTTTGCCATAAAATTGTGTTTTCAATTGTGGCCTAGCAAAGCAGGCAAGTTAAACTTTTGTGGGAAACAACACTCTTTAGGTCAAACACTGTAAATGTTATCCTGTCTTGGAACTCTATCAAGACTGACTTTCATCGAGTAGCTTAAATTCAGGAAGATACAGATAGACATTCAGTTTCAATAAAAGAAAACATTATTCTTTTTGTCACAAATTTGTGACACACTAAACAAGTTATACTTAAGCTCCTTACAAAAGTACACATTATCAAAATCTAATGTTCCTGTTTTGATTTTACCTTTTTAAGAAATTCTACCTTTACCATCTCCAAAGGAAACAAAACCACCATCATAATCTTCATATTCAGTCAGATAGCATTTGTTTCCAGTTATGTACCTAGAGCAACCACTGTCAATAACTCCTTTTTCCTTGTACTCCTTATGATGTGGGTTGCCCTGCATATAAAATAAGAGAATTAGACTCTTTTGGGGATCCAAGCCATTATAGACTTGGATCTGCCTCGTGCATCAATGTAAGAATATTTCTTGAAAGTATTTGATGCACTACTGTTTTTGGCTTTCCAAACCTAGCATGCTGAGGCCTTAACAGCATTACCCTCTTTTTCCTTATTTTCACTTACTACTGCTGTATCCTTAGCAGTAGTATCTTTTACCCTGACAGTACTAACCTTTTTATTGAAAATACAATTTTTGTTTGCTGAATACTTGTTAAATGGCCTTGTGATTTGTAAATATCCCTTTTTGTAAGCATTGTATATTGGTGTAGAATGATTCACAGTTGTTTTTGAGCCAGCAGTATTAACTGGTCTGTCAGCAGTATTAACACTTGCACCAGCAGTATTAATTTTGCAGACCTGGTTATACTGCGTGTGGAACATAAATCTTTATTAGGGTGAGGGTGAGTCATTTTATTAGTAAAGTTCTTGTGATTCACCCTACTTGAGTTGTTCCACACTGGTCTTATAACCTTTTTATCCACACAATAATGAAGATGATCAAAACTACCACAAACAAAATAAGCTTTATTAATCATTTTAAAGTTACTTCCTAGTCTTTGGGACATAAGATTGTTCTACTTTCTTTGGTTCCCTTTGGGATAGTGTTTCAGTAAGATAGCATTTGTTTCCAGTCATGTGCCTAGAGCAACCACTATCAATAACTCCTTTTTCCTTGTACTCCTTTTGCTGTGGGTTGCCCTGTACATAAAATAAGAGAATTAGACTCTTTTGGGGATCCAAGCCATTATAGACTGGGATCTGCCTCGTGCATCAATGTAAGAATATTTCTTGAAAGTATTTGATGCACTACTGTTTTTAGCTTTCCAAACCCATCATGTTGAGGCCTTAACATCATTAACCCCTTTTTCCTTATTTTCACTTACTACTGCTCTATTCCTAGCAGTAGTATCTTTTACCCTGATAGTATTAACCTTTTTTATTGAAAATAGTGTTCTTGTTTGCTGAATACTTGTTAACTGGCCTTGTGACTTGTGAATATCCCTTTTCGTAAGCATTTTATATTGGTCTAGGATGATTCACAGTTGTTTTGAGTTGGCAGTATTAACTAGTCTGACAACAGTATTAACACTTGCACCAGCAATATTAATTTTGCCAAACCTAGTTAATATTGCTTGTGGAACAAATCTTCTAATAGGGTGAGTATGAGTCATTTTATTAGCAAATTTCTTGTGATTCACCCTACTTGAGTTGTTCTACACTGGTCTTATAACCTTTTTATCACACACATAATGAAGATGCTCAAAACTACCATAAATAAAACAAGCTTTATTAATCATTATAAAGTCACTTTCTAGTCTTTGGGACATAAGATTGTTCCAGTTTCTTTGGTTCCCTCAAGGATAGTGTTTGTTTTGTTTAGATGTTTCTACCTTATCTACTGTTTCCCTAGTAGACTTAACAAATTTTATCTTTTCAGTGCTAGGTCTAACAGTTTTAACATTGGATATAAACTCTACCTCATATCATCATTAGAATTCCAATCCTTAATAACTAGAGGTCTAAAGCTGTTCTTCCTAACAGTTTTAGGTTCTACTGCATCACCATTATTTTTTACATTAGCAGACTCATGATTTGACTCAACTTTCTTAACATTACTAGGAGTAACAATAGTAATAACATTCATATTCTCACTTTCAACTATTTCATCCATAAACATTAGATTAGGTTTAAAGGGAATGAAGTTCCCTGTATAAGGTAGAGGAACTGCATGATATCTCTTATCAGATTTGGACTTATTATACTCCTGATTTTCTAACATCTCAGATGAATTCACAAAGCTTTTCTACTACAGGAGAAGCTGCAGTAGAAGAAGCTACATTATATCCTAGTCATGTTTTAAACTTGTTACATACTTGACTTTCTAGCAAATTGTTCAAAGATTTAGATGAATTTTGAAACTTTTCTAATGTTAGTTGTTGGGATTCGGAGCTTCTACACTTAGTACTGCTAGTTATAGTTAGTTAGTAATGCTAGTACATTGTTAGTACTGCCAGTATAGTTAGTACTGTTTGTATAATAGTTAGCATTGTTAGTTATATAGTTAGTACTGCTTAAGTGATATGCATGAGTTATATTAGGAATAGATATGCATGATCACTTAACGCGTTTGGTTAGCCCATTAGGGTTTTCCTTAGTGTATAAAAGAACCTCGCATAGTGTAGAGATATCAATTTTCACATCTGTGTTTTCATAGGTAGTTATCTGTAAACTAGGCATGATTACTTGCATCATCTATATATTCAAAGTTTAGTATACATTGTTCTTCTTAGTATTACAAGTTAAATTCCGCATAACTTGTAGTATTCATAATCATTGTTCCTCATATAGTTAGTTTGAATCTATTCAAGTTAACTAAGCCTTAACAAGCTACGAAGATCTATTCATTGGGACTCACAAGTGGTATCAGATCTTGTAGAGAAACTCTGAATAAGAAGAACTCAACCAGATCTAGAACTCTACCTACAATACAAGATATCTGGTGAAGAACCTGCACCACAGATGGCACTAATAGAATCTCCTCATGTGGTGTCTTCTGTAAAACTACCTATCCTCAAGAAAGGTGAATACACCCTTTATAGCATGAGGATGGATTAGTACCTCGCAAACACTTATTATGCATTGTGGCAAGTAATCATGAATGGTGATAAACCTGTGCAAACAACAAATGATGAAAACTTGATGTGAAACTGATATCTCTAACTATGTCGTAGGGTTCCTTTTATACATTAAGGAAAACCCTAATGGGCTTACAAAATGCATTAAGTGATCATGCATATCCATTCCTAATATAACTCATGCATATCACTTAAGCAGTACTAACTATATAACTAACAGTACTAACTATTATACTAACAGTACTAACAATGAACTAGCATGACTTTCATCAAGTAGCTTAAAGTCAGAAGATAAGACTAGACATTCAGTGTTAGTAAAAAGAACATTATTCTTTTTGTCATAAATTTGTGACACACTGAACAGGTTATACTTAAGTTCCTTACAAAAATACACATTATCAAAATCCAATGTTCCTGTTTTGATTTTACCTTTTCTAGAAATTCTACCTTTACCATCTCCAAAGGAAACAAATCCACCATTATAATCTTCATACTCAGTAAGATAGCATTTGTTTCCAGTCATGTGCATAGAACAACCATTGTCCAACACTTCTTTTTCCTTGTACTCTTTCTGCTGTGGGTTGCCCTCAGAATCTGAACTGGAGGAACCACCTATAGATGTATATGCCATTAATGCATAGTTTGTAGGATGCTCTTCTTCAGCTTGGTAGCTCCAATCATACCCTCCAATTCCATCTTGAGCAACCAATGCATTTTTAGTGGGAGTTTCCGCTATCACAATTCTTCTACTATTCTCTCTTCCTCTGTTTTCTTGATTTCTAGGAGCTCTACATTCTCTTGCAAAGTGACCATTTTTATAACAATTGTAGCACTCCACTTTAGACTTGTCAAATCCAACTCTTTGACCATTTACATCCAACTTCTTGCCTATCCTCTTGATGAATCTCCTAGCTCTAATTATCAGCATGGCCATTTCCCATTGTAAATCCATTTCTTCTAGGTCATCAGGATCAATTTGTTCTAGATCCTCTCGTGCAAGTTGAGGAGAATTTGGCTGACTAGCTAGGAAAGCATAGATCACAACATCACTAAGGTTATCTATAGATGTAGGATTACTTTGTGTATGAGCAGCACTAACTCCATAAGCAGTGTTATCTACTTCATTTGTGATGCTATTACTGTTAGTGCTGTTGGAGGACACAAAAGCCACATTTTGTAGATTTTGGCTTGTACTTGATGATCCTGTAAGTTCAGGTTCATATATCTTCAAGTTGATGTACAAATCATCTAAACTGATGGTCTCTATTTCCTCTTTGTTTCTCCAGATCAAAGCATGAGTCTTCCATTCAGATGGAAGTCTTCTCAATAGTTTTAAGTTCATGTCCTCTTGTGTAATAACTTCACCTTGGATCTCCAACTGACTAATAAGTTTTTGCAACCTGTCAAAAGTTTGATCCATTGTTTCTGAGCTTGATCCTGAAAAGTTCTCATATTGTTGCTTGAGTAGAGTTCTCTAAACTTTCTTGGATTCCTTGTTTCCTCCATATCTCTTATCAATGGCTTCCATGAGCAATTTTGTATCTTTATATGAATGGAACTTCAATTGATCCTTATTTGGGAGTGCCATCAATAGAGTTCCTCTAGCTTTCATCTCATTCCTTCTGTCCTGCCTTTCTTCTGTAGTAGTAGGTTCATATTCCTGCTCAGTTTCTCCAACAGTTCTCTTCAGCACTTTGTTACCATTCAGAATTACTTCCCAGAGGGAGTAATCAGTCATGAGAAAGTATTGTTTTATCCTCATTAACCAAAGATCATATTCTCTTGGGTTGAGGATAGGGAGTCTTGCAGTCAGAGTTGTAGAAGTAGTTCCTGCCTTCATTTTATCACAAAGAATTAGATCTAGTATGTGTTGTTTGTTTCTTCTTATTCAAAGCTTCACAACAAGCTCTGATACCACTTGTTGATCCTAATGAACAAATCTTAAACTCCTTAGCTTGATGTAAGGTTTAGTATCCTTGGATAAATCCAAAGGTACTAAGATTGAAACTTTGAGTGTATGATATAAACTATATGGAATCTAGTTTATACCACTAAGAAGAATAATAGTAATGTGTGTATGACAAACAAAATTACAACCAAAACAATAAGCTTCAATATATTAATACGAACACTCTTTGACAATGTTAGGGTTTACAACCTTGAAGCTATGAATACTATGAAAGACTGATATGATGTGATGTTTTTTCTAACTATGCCGTAGGGTTCCTTTTATACACTAAGGAAACCCTAATGAGCTTAGAAAACGCGTACAATGATAATGCATATTTATTCCTAATTTAACTCATGCATGTCATAATAGCATTACTAACTATATAAGACTAACATTACTAACTATACTGGCAGTACTAATAAAGTACTAGCATTACTAACTAATATAACTAACAGTACTAACTACTTAGTCTGTTTTCTTCAATCTTTAGCAGTAGCATCAACTCTGCCAGCAATAGTAAATTAGCACCAGCAGTAGTAACTCAGAATTCCCAACAAAGACTTTCGATTAAGGTGAGGAACAGGAATTGGCATTTTAGACATTGAAGGATAAGTTGTGTAATTCGCCTGTTCTAACCCTCCCTGATGGACCAAAAGACTTTGTGGTATATTTTGATGCATCCATGATATGACTAGGCTATGTGTTAATGCAAAGAGGTAAAGTGATAGCCTATGCGTCTAGGCAGTTGAAAATTCATGAGCAGAATTATACTACCCATGATTTAGAGTTGGGTGCGGTTGTGTTTGCACTTAAGATCTGGAGACATTATATGTATGGGACAAAGAATGTCATCTATACAGACCATAAGAGTCTTCAGCATATCTTTAGTCAGAAAGAGTTAAATATGCGACAGCGTCGCTGGATAGAGTTGTTTAGTGATTATGACTGTGAAATTCGCTACCATCCTGGTAAGGCGAATGTGGTGGCTGATGCCCTAAGTAGGAAGGAAAGAGTAATGCCTAAGAGAGTTAGAGCTATAAATATGATCCTTCAGTCGAGTAGCAAAGATAGGATACTGGCGGCTCAGAAGGAGGCTGTGGATGAGTTTGCAGTATTGCAGAAAGGTTTAGATGAGATGATAGAACAGAGAAGTGATGTGTTGATAGAAATAATGCCTAAAAATATTATTAATATTTTTTACATCTTTACATTTTGATAATCACAAAATATAAAAACGTTCAATGTAAAATTAAACGTAAACAAGTAATTAGTAGTAAATTTTCATTTTGTTTGTTGTTCTTTATATTCCGCTGCATATTTATATTATCTATAAAACATATCCTAGATGGGCTTAAACGATCTCCACAATTGGTATCAGAGCTTGAGATTTAGCTAAATGATTTTGATAGAGCAAGAATAGATGTGTTGTACAGACTTTTTAAATGAAGGATGCATCTACAAGACCAGGTTTTGATGATCTAATGCTATGGGGAGACATGAAGATTATGTTTGAACCAAATGATGATGATGCAGTCTAAAAAAGGAGGCTCTAGGGCATTAGTTATAATAAAGTTTTCATAAGTTGTTTAAGTCGTAAAAGCTTCAAGGTTGTAAACCCTAGTACTAGTCAAGAGTACTCGTATTATTGATCTTAATAATATTGGAGCGTTTGGTTATAACTTTGTTCATTCACAATTACTGTTTTATTCACAATACTTCTAGATATTAAGGTGTAGATTCCGCATACACTTTAGTATACATACAAAGTTTCTACAACAAGTTATTTTGGATTTATCCTAGGTAATTTAACCTTAGACAAGCTAAGGAATCGATCAAGGTTTGGGATCAACAAGTGGTATCAGAGCTTTTGCTTTGAGAAACTTTGATCTAGAAGTTATGGAATTTGAATCTGCACAGAGTAATACTACTGCTAAGCTACCCATACTTAAACAGGTGAGTATGAGATATGGGTGATAAGAATCAAGCAGTACCTCCAGGTACACGACTATGCTCTATGAGAGGTCATAAAGAATGGTAACTCATGGGTATCTGTACCACAAACAGCATAAGAGAATGGTATTTCTGTTACAAAGATGTCGGTACCTGTAACTGCTGAAGAAAAGACCAACAAGAAGAATGATGTGAAGGCTAGAAGCTTGCTACTCATGGCTCTTCTCAATGAACATCAACTTACTTTCAGTCAGTACAGTGATGCTAAAACAATGTTTGCTGCTATCAAAACACGATTTGGAGGTAATGAAGCCACTAGAAAACACAGAAGACACCGTTGAAGCAACAATATGAAAATTTTAGTGCATTAAGCACAAAGTCTCTTAAATCTATCTTTAACAGGCTCCAGAAGAATGTTAGTAGGCTTGTAATTTTGGGTGTAGTCATCACTCAAGAAGACTTAAATTCAAATTTTTTTGAGAAGCTTGCCTCCTAAGTAGAATACTCATGTTGTAGTCTGGATGAATAAGGCTGATATTGAAACAATGAACATTAATGATTTGTACAACAACTTCAAAATTGTTAAACAAGATATAAAGAAATCTGTTGGTACAAGTAGTGGTGCTCAAAACTTAGCCTTTATGACTGCTCCAAGCATTAGCAGTACTAATGATGTTAATACTACTAATCCTGCATATGAAGTTAGTACTGTTAGCCTTAATATTAACACTACTTGTCCTCAAGTTAGTACTGCTAACTTTAGTGATAATACTGTGTATGCTTTCATGATTGAGAATCCAAATGGTTCTAATCTCCTTTAGCAGGACTTAGAGCAAATTTATGAAGATGATCTGGAATCCCCACCGGGGGGGGGAGGGGGGGGGGGGGGGGGGGGGGGGGGGGGGGGGGGGGGGGGGGGGGGGGGGGGGGGGCCCCGCCCGCAAGTGTAATTTAAAGTGCAGGCTCTCTTTGCTAAGTATGAGGGCAAAAAGGTACTTTCAGAGAACAGACAAGAAATTTTTTATTAATGCTAATGATACTGATGGGTATGATAAATCCAAGGTAGAGTGTTTCAACTGTCACAAGGTGGGATACTTTGCTAGGGAATGTAGAGCACCAAGGAACAAAGAGGGTCAGTTCAGATATCAAGACAACACCAAGAAGCAAGGAAATAATAAAGACACATCTTCAATGGCAATGTTGGCTATATATGGTGTGAGTTTTGACTGGAGTGATATGGCAGAAGAACAGGTTTAAACAAACATGGCTCTAATGGCGTTTTCAGACTTTGAGGTATACAATGATAAAACTTGCACTAAAACTTGTCTGAAAAACTATGAAACTCTTAAGAAACAGTGTGATGATTTAATTGTTAAGCTTAACCAAACTGAATTTACAGCAGCTACTTATAAAAGAGGTTTAGCAACTATAGAAGAACAACTTGTCACATATAAAAAGAATGAGTTTCTTTTTAGTAAAGAAGTTGCAGTTCTTAAAAGGGAAGTAGCTTGCAAAGATTATGAAATAAATGTGCTTAAAAGTGAGTTTGAAAAAGTTAAGCAAGAAAAAGAGGGTATTGAATTTAAAATTGAGAAATTTAATAATGCCTCAAAGAGCCTAGACAAGTTCTTAGGGAGTTAGATAACTGACAAAAGTAAAAAGGGTTTGGGGTATAATGTTGTTCCTCCACCCCATCCTTTAATCTATAATGGACCTACAAAACTTGATTTGTCTTATTCTGGTCTTGATGAATTCAAAGACCCTGAATTCAAAAGTTATGGTTCTAAGGATAGTAAGCTAGAGTCTAACATTGTTTGTGATAAAAAATCAAATGATTCTAAGGAAAATTCTAATGACTCTTTGGTAAAAGAACAAGTATCAGAAGACACAAGTAGCTTTGTTGAGTCTCCACTTAATGTTGATAAAGAAACTGTTTTTCTTGTTGATAAAAGGATAGAGTTTGTCAAACCTAAAAATCATGAAAAACCAGCTAAAAAGTCAGTTAGGTATGCTGAGATGTATAGATCAAAAAGTCCTAGAGGGAATCAAAGAAACTAAAATGGACAGAAGTCCAATCAACTAGGAAGTAATTTTGTGATGTATAACAAAGCTTGCTTTATTTGTGGGAGTTTTGACCATGTGCAGATTAACTGTAATTACCATCAAAAGGTAAAGGTGTGTAATCTAAGAATAATTACAATAGGTGGATTATGACTATAATGCAAAACCACACACCTAGTGCATACATGAATACTACTCTAAGAGCATTTGCAGAAAACCTGGCCTCACACCACTTAATACTGTTAGGCTTGTTAATACTGCTCACCCCAAACCAGCAGTTCATAGTGCTAAATCAATGTCACATTTTTCTAAACAAGCACAATCAACTGATCAGAGGCCCTTTCATAAGAAAACAACATTAACTAGCAGATATGTTAATCAAAAGCTTAATACTGCCATGAGACACTATCATACTGAAAGGCCCAGAGGAGTTAATACTGCTAGGTCATATACAACACCAGTTAATGCTGTTAGGGCAAAAAGGGTAAATGTTGTTAAGACCTCAGCATGTTAGGTTTGGAGACCTACCAGACCTAATGGTGCATTACTTGTTTTTAAAAGACACAACTACATTAATGTACGAGGCAGATCCAAGTCAGTAATGGCTTGGGTCCCCAAAGGAAACTAATTTCCTTATTTTTATGTGCAGGGCAAGCCACAATAGGATGATACATGATTTATTGATAATGGATACTCAAGGCATATAACTAGGAACATAACTTATCTCTTAGATTTCAAGGAATTTGATGGATGTTATGTTACATTTGGGAGAGGAGTACATAGTGGTAGAATTTCTGGTAAGGGAACACTTAAAACTGATAGCCTTGATTTTGAAGATGTATACTTTGTCAATGAGTTAAATTTCAACCTTTTTAGTGTCTCACAAATGTGTGACAAAAAGAACTATGTCCTTTTTACTAACACTGAATGTCTTGTCTTATCTCCTAATTTTAAGTTGCCTAATGAAAGTCAGATACTTCTTAAAATTCCTAGAAAGGACAACATGTACAGTTTTGATATGAAGAATATTGTTCCTAAAGAGAGTTTAACTTGTCTTGTTACAAATGCTACATTAGATGAATCAATGCTCTGGCATAGCGGCTTGGTTATATTAATTTTAAGAACATAAATAAGCTTGTTAAGGATAATCTTGTAAGAGGTTTGCCTACAAAACATTTTGAAAATGACCAAACCTGTGTTGCTTGTCTTAAAGGGAAGCAACACAGAGCTTCTTATAAGTCCAAGGTTCTGAATCCAATTACTAAGCCTTTGTTTATGCTTCATATAGATTTGTTTGGTCTAACCTTTGTGAGTAGTTTAATGCATAAGAAGTATTGCTTAGTAGTCACTGATGATTATAGCAGGTTTACTTGGGTTTTCTTTTTAACAACTAAGGATGAAACCAGTGAGATTCTTAAGAACTTTATCAAAGAAATAGAAAACCTAGTGGATAAGAAAGTGAAAATAATCAGGAGTGATAATGGAACAGAATTTAAGAATAAAGTTATGGATGATTTTTGCAGAGAAAAAGGTATTAAGAGGGAATACAGTGTAGCCAAGACTCCTCAGCAAAATGGTGTGGCTGAGAGGAGGAATATGACACTAATTAAGGCTGCTAGAACCATGTTAGCTGACTCTAAGTTACCTACCACATTTTGGGCTGAAGCAGTTAGTACCGCTTGCTATGCACATAATATGGTCCTTAGAAGTCAGCACATAGACAAGACACCTTAATGAACTTTTTAGAGTTTTAACCAGCTCTAAGCTTTATGAGACCATTGGATGTTCATGTTACCATTCTAATACTTTTAGAACACTTAGGCAAGTTTGATGGCAAAAGTGATGAAGGTTTCTTTGTTGGATATTCCTTGAGTAGTAAAGCTTTTAGGGTATATAACACAAGAACCAGGAGGGTAGAAGAAAACTTGCATATTATGTTTTTAGAGAATAAGCCTATGATAGAAGGGAATGGTCCAAAGTGGTTGTTTGATATTGATTCTCTAACTCAATCTATGAATTATGTACCAGTAGCTGCAGGTATAATCTCTAATGAATCTGCATGTACACAAGGAGAACTTAATGCAGATACATCTACTCAGAAAGAAGAAAATCAGTCAAGATTGCATTGTGATGCCAATTTGGAAAGATGCTTCATACTTTGATTCACCTTCCAAGGATGTTGGTAATGGTGAACCAAAATCTGCTTTAGATAAGGATATCAATTGGATTGAATTCCTCCTCACTCGACCACATCCACCACCTAGAGTTCAAAGAGATTACCCTTCCACAACCGCCTCCGCTCCAAACTCACCATCAACAACCAACTAATCTCGTAATATGGCCTACTAATAATGTCAAACCCATTTGTTGTCGCAAGCAAGTCAATAAATCCTTCTATGGCTATTTAAGGATTTTTCTTATGTATTAATATGCTTCTAAAAGCAATTTTTTTTTTTTTGTTTTTCATTTTTATGTATGCTTGTGTGTAGTTCACACACATTGTTCTAAATGAATGAAGTATCTTTTGCTTTAATGTTTGCTTGCACTTGTCATATTTTTCCTTCCTTCTTGCTACATGTTAGAAATATTTGTATTGTTCTAACTCGTTTTTGTAGCCAAGAAACCATAGCTCGATTCTTTGGTGCCCTCGAACGAGGGGGAGCACACATCAAAGGGGAGCATTTATTCCGTCGATTTTACTAGCAATTCTCAACGATGCCTTTTTGATTCTACAAAAAGAGGGAGAAATGGCATAAAACTCACTAAATACATGTTTAAAAATAATTTAACATTTAATGAGTTTAAATTTTGTAATCATCAAAAAGGGGGAGATTGTTGATAAAAATAATGCCTAAAAACATTAATAATATTTTTCACATCTTTATGTTTTGATAATCACAAAATATAAAAACGTTCAATGTAAAATTAAAAGTAAACAAGTAATTAGTAGTAAATTTTTATTTTGAAAATTATATCACTTAAAGGTATGAATAAATAAATGCTTAATGCATTTTATGATCAAAGAAAATTTTTATTCAACCTCACACTTTTATAAAATGTTGTAAATATTTTTATAAAAATTACAAAACATTTTCTACAATTAAAAGAAATGTTTTATTCAAAATAAACATTTCGAAATTCAAATTTTCAGACTTAAAACGACTAGAAAGTTTCAGAAAATTCTCCCTACACAAAAGGACAAACCGGGGAGCGCTCAGTCTAGGGCGACCCCCTTAAATACACGGGCGGCCCCCTTAAAATTAAGGGGACCGCCCACCTATTTAAGGGGACCGCCCATAGGTAGACGCTCCTCCAGTTTGTCCTATAAATACTGGACTTTCCCTACTATTTTCTCACCTTTTGCACTCATTCTTTCTGATCAAAAACAGCCCACACATCTCATTAAAATCCTTTGATCATTTAATCATAAAGCTTTGTTTCCAAGTGATCCAAGCTTAATTCCTCAAGTGCAAGAGAAGAATACTTCTATCATCAAGTGAAGAAGTATTACACCTTTGTGTGTTGTTGTCGATCCTATTTCATCCATATCATAACTGTAAATCATTTGTAAATCGTGTAAAGTTGTGTAGTTGTTAGAATCTTGGTGATTGTTGTAAGTATAGTTGAGATCTTGGTGATTTTTTCCTAGTAGTGGTAAGTTAGTTTGATATAGTAGTGGCTTGGTGAAGTAGTGGTGTGAAGAAAACTAAGGTGTGAAGAAGTTGTGTAGTCGTGATCAAGTCGTGAAGCAAAGTTGTGTTGTGAAGTTGTGGTAGATTGGTTCTAGCTAAGATTAGAACTCGACATCTAGCTTAGTGTCGAAAATCAAGATAAGCGAAAGTTGTGTAAGGTTTTCTCCGACATAAGGGGCTTGTTGACATAGTGAAGAAAACTCTCGAGTTGGGTGCTCGGGGAGTGGAGTAGGTGCTCGAGGAGTGGAGTAGGCCGAAGAGGAGCTTCGTAACCGAACCACTATAAATCCTTGTGTTGTGGTTTGATCTTTCTAACTCTTATCTCTTATTTCTTTATTTGTTCTTACTTATTTATATTATTCATATTGTGCAAGTATTGAATTCACAAAAAGTCGAATCTAAGTTTTTATAAACAAACATAAACATTAAATTAAAAAGCGGTAAACTATTCAACCCCCCTTCTAGTTTTCCACAATTGGTATCAAGAGCCACGTCAAACAAGATTTTTAAAATAAATTGTATTTTAAAACTTGAATCGATCTATGGAATCGGAAAAATATTTAGAAGGGCAATCTATGCAAAGACCACCACTATTTGAAAGTGATGGATTTATTTATTGGAAAAATAGATTCGAAACTTATGTGAAGTCAAAAGATCTAGATCTTTGGCATGTTATTACCGATGGTGATTTTCCTCCTATTCAAAATAATCCCGAAACTAAAAAGGATGAAATTGTACCTTTTCATAAACAAAACGATGATCTTAAAAAGAAACTTGCTAAAAATAATGAAGCTAAAATGGTAATTTATAATGCTTTACCACGTAAAGAATATGAAAGAATTTTTATGTGTCAAACCGCAAAAGAAATTTGGGATACTTTGTTAATCACTCATCAAGGTAATAATCAAGTCAAAGCTAACAAAATAGATCTTCTTGTTCAACAATATGAACAATTCATGATTCCGGAAGAGGAATCAATAGATAATGCCTTTGCTAAATTTAACACTATTATTACTAGTCTAAAAGCACTTGATGAAGGTTTTTCTAGCAAGAATTGTGTTAGGAAATTTCTTAGGGCATTACATCCTAAATGGCGCGCAAAAGTCACGGCGATTGAAGAATCAAAGAATCTAACAACTCTATCACTTGACGAACTCATTGGAAATTTGAAGGTTTATGAAGAAGTAATTAAGAAAGATTCTGAAACCGTCAAAAGCAAAAGAGAACAAAGTAGATCTATTGCCTTGAAAGCTAGAAAGGAATCTAGTGATGATGATAGCTCAACCTCCGATAGTGAAGATGAAGAATACGCCATGGCCGTAAGAGACTTCAAGAAATTCTTCAAAAGACGAGGACGATTCGTAAGACAACCACATGAAGAAAGAAAATCATTCCAAAGAAATAAAGACGACAAAAATGGCAAAGGCGAAAGAAAATGCTTTAAGTGTGGAGATCCAAATCATCTCATCGGAGAATGTCCGAAACTATCAAAATATCAAAATCAAAAGGCGTTTGTTGGAGGATCTTGGAGTGATAGCGACGAAGATGAAGAGGAGAAGACAAAGGACGAAAAGTGTCTTATGGCTAAAGCTTCCAATGAGGTACTTTTTGAAACCAAATACTTTAGTGATGACCAATCATCATTAGACGAAAATGACTTAGATAGTGAATATAGTAGACTATGCAAAATAAGACTAAAAGTCATGGCTAAAAATAAAACTCTAAAACAATCTAAAATAGAATTAGAGAATGAAGCTGGTATGTGTTTAAATACACATACCTTTGACCATTAAAAACGAACTTAAATGACCAAAAACGTACCCAAAAATACATTGTATTTGTATGTTTTACATTTATATTGTGCAGGTAACGGATATCTAAGAAAAGGACAAAAACAAAGCCAAAACGACAAAACCGAGCACGAGAATGGAAAGAGCGTGAAAAAAGTCAAAAGTCAACCCCAAAACTTCAAAGTTAAAAGCGAAGCCAAAACCGAAGAAATACTTAATGGGCCCACCCATACCCATCTAATGGGCCAGGTCAGCCCATTAATGTATTAAAAGTCTAAATATTAAGCTTATTTAAGCTATTGGGCCCATTTCCAAACTTAGCCCAACAAGCCCAAACCAAATACTTAACAACCCACACAATAAGGTTGTTAAGTCATATAACCTTAAGGGCCAATATTGCTAAACCCCTTAAACTTTTACACCACAAGGACTGAAATTGCAAGACTATTATTCAAGATAAGGGGCTAAAGCTGTCAAAACTTCAAACCCTCACCCCTGTTATCACCAAATTAAACAACAAAATAGAACACCCTCTTCCCGCCTTTTTTACCATATTGGTGTCTTCTTCCCCTGCACCCTGCACCCTGCAACAAAATAACAAAACCATCACCCTCCCAATCTAACCCCACCTTGTATGCGTCAATTGCCATGTTGGCAATCCTACACAACCCCGTTGGACGATGAACAGGACAAAATTTCAATGGCTAAGATCGTTGGACTTTGGCACCACTCAAGATAAAGAGCTGAGATTGATTTTTGAAGCTTACTCAGACCAAAAGTACAACTGCTCAATCTTCTCACAGAAGAAGCACAAAGAGAGACGCCAAGACCTTTCTTTTGTTTTCTATATATAAGGACTCTTGTGAGCCTTAAAGGGCACCTAGTTTAATTTACAGCTTATTTTAGTTTACATTTAGCTCATTGTACTTTTTAATTCAAATCTTGTAATCTTTCTTTAATGAAATTTAAGTTTTATGTTAAAATCTTGTTTTCTTAATTAATGTCATTTGTGTTCTAAAAGTGTTTTTTAAAGCTCATTATAAGCTCTTATATAACTCTCATATAATCTGTTTACATTAAGCAATTTAAAAGGTTAAGTACTTAAGAAAATTTTACCAAAAAAAAACCAAAAAAAATTCACCCTCAAATTACCACAGCTTATTTGGATGATAAGCCAGAAATGGAAGGGCTTATGGACAATACTAGCTTGTCTTTGACAAGCTAGAGCTTGGTGGATAAGCTCTAAGAGCATTGTTTAGCCTTGTTTAAGCAAAGGCTTTTGTAAGTTTCCAATTTCTAAGTTTTTGCTTATTCACTGTTCAGTTGCTTATTCCTGCTTATTATCTGCTTATTTATGCTTATTAGTGTTTTTATTTGATAGTTAATGCTTATTTGTTAGT
This sequence comes from Tanacetum coccineum, assembly GCA_026074375.1. Classification (NCBI taxonomy): domain Eukaryota; kingdom Viridiplantae; phylum Streptophyta; class Magnoliopsida; order Asterales; family Asteraceae; genus Tanacetum; species Tanacetum coccineum. Next base: position 15,759 of record BQNB010036857.1, on the reverse strand, counting down.
TAGATTTCATTTGTTTAAGTTTTTAATTTAAACTGTCCATTTTAGCTCTTTATACTGCTTATTATGTTTTGCTTATTTAAAGTGCTTATCTGTGGTTGAACTTTGCTTCTTATTGCTTAATATTGATTAATCATCATCTGTTTTCAAAGAACTGTGCTTAAATCCTTAAAATTCAGTTTAAAAATGGTTTTGAAAAACTTAAAGGGGTGTTTGGTTTAAGAGTCAAAGTGGGTCAAAACTGCTTAAAAACAGTTTGGGTCACTTGGCCAACTTTGTCAAGCATTTTTTAAGTCTTAATAAGCTGTTTTTAGAAGTTTTTAAGTTTAAAAGTTTGTTTTTAAGGTTTTTCTATAAGAAACTTAAATCTGTGGTATTAAAACAGATTTAAGTTGCTTATTTGATTAGCTTTTTAAAAACATACTTTAAGCATAGTTTTAGTGTTGTTTTTAGTAGTAAAATGCAGTATGCAAGTGTTGTTTAAATATTCTTTAGTCTAGTTAAGTTTTGGTTGAAATCTGTCAAAATTTTTGCTAAGTGTTCTTTTTGAAAAAAAAAGAAAAAATAGCTTTTACATTTGCTTTTTATGACTTATTCTGAATTTCAAAATGGTTTTTGACTCTTGTTATAAGTTCTTTGATGTCCAAATTCAATCTGTTTGAAGGTCTTATAGCCATAAGGTTCTGTTTGTTAGCTTATTTTTAAGCCCAAAAGTTGTCATTTTCAAAGATAAAAAATTAAGTCTTGTGTGAAATTTTGAAGAACAACCCTTTTCATAAGCAAATTTCATGGCTTATTTGATTTTCAAACTCTCCTTTCTTTGCTGATTTAGATAGCCCTTAGGATAAGCTTTAAGGTGTTGTGAGTCATTAAGCTATAAGGATCCTTTTTTTAGCTTAAAAATAAGCTAGAAAAGTGTCCCTAGGGCTGTTTGGCTAGCAGTTTTTGGCCAAATAGCTTATTGGCTTTTTAGTCCTTTTCAGCTTGTTTGATTGCTTAATTTTTGTTTATATGTGCTTATTAGGTCTGTCTAGTTTACTACATTTGCTTATTTTCCTGTGCATTGTGCTTATTAGTCAAAAATTAAGCCCATAGTTAGCTCTTTTTCATTTAGAGTTAAAAAAGTAAACTGTCAACTTTTTCTTTGCTTAATTTTAGCTTTTCTGCTTATCTTATTAGCTTATTTCTGTGTTAACTTGCTTATTTAGGATAGCTTTAGGTTAGTTTTAGCTTATTTGTCCTTTAGGAAGCTTATTGGCTTATTGGAATAAGCCAAGCTTTTCAGTTAGTGTCTTTAAGTGTTTTTAAGTTCTGTCACCTTTTTGCTTATTTCCTGGCTTATTTAGGGCTTTTTAAAAATAACTCCAAGTTTTAAAGTTGCTTATTTTAAGCTTATTTATAACTTTGCCTTTTAAAATTTTTTTGCAAAAAAAAATGTTTGGGAAAGTGGGAAGTCCAAGGTGAGCAAGGCTCGAACCTTGGACCTCACCACCCTCAACCAAGCATTTTAACACACACCCTGCTACCAAACGTGCCCTTGGGTCTTTTACGTTTTCTTTTGCTAACATTAATCTTTTATCACGTTTTTAGTCTGTTTTAGCTTATAAGCCGTTTTTGCTTTTTAACAGCTTAATTTGATAAGCTGTTTTATCCAGCTTATTTTTCTTAGGATAAGCTTTGTTCAAGGGACTTTTTGGAATTTTTTCAGATTTTTCCAAATTAGTTTAGTATTTTTAATCATTTAATTTCATTAAAACCGTTTTTAATTCATATTAAATTAAATAAAAGTAAAAAAAATCTAATTCTTTTTTAGAAAATTTTCTTTTATCAAATAGGACTGTACAAAATTAGATTTGCTTTCGTAGGGTTAAAATTTTAGATTTTTATTTTTTAAAGAACGAGATTGAATCCCGTTAATGTTTTTCGTGTTTTTAAGCTTAAATCGCTTTCGTTTTTTGGTTTAGTTTCCTTAGTTCTTGCATTTTAGTCACTTAGGGTTTATAAAAAGTAAAAAAATCATTTTAGGATTAAATTTCATGTTTTAGGTTTTCGAGTCGCGTTTTTACGTTGACGTTTACGTTTTTAATTTTGTTATTGCATTCGTTTTTAGTTTAGATTGCCTTTTAATTGCTTTTTCCCGTAGAATTAGAAAACCCAATCAAATCTTGTTCCATTCAAACATCAAATATCAAACCGACTCTTGACTCTCCATTGCACGCCTTGTCGGGAAAACGACTCGGGAATATCAGAAGCACTATAATTAAAAGATAAATTATCTAGGTTAGAAAAAGGTAAGGAAGTAAATGAAGAAAGCAAATTATGTCAAGACCTTAAGTTTGAAAATGAGAAGCTTAGAAAATAAATATCTAGGCTAAATCAATTTAATGATTGTAGTCACTCACTTAAGAAAATAATAAGTTCTTAAAAACCTTCCGGAGATAAATCCGGTTTAGGATTTAATTTTACCAAAGGGTCACCTAGCGAAACTAAACAAGTAAATTTTGTAAGAGCTCAAGAAGTCGAGTCAAAAGAAAATTTGATAGAATCAAACCTAAACTCAAAACCAAAATTTATACTTATAAACAATACTAAAATTCCTATTGCAAGTGATGATGAGGTAAAACGTTTTTACAAACCTTCCTTAAAACCCGGAGTCGGATTTACTAAACCCACAATGAGGTCTAAAACACCTCCTCCGAGAAGAAAGGAAAACTCTCATCCTCGTTCAAAAACACCTCAACCTAGGAGAGACCAAGGTAGACCAAATTACTCTAACACTAATCACACAATGTGGAATCATCCACACCAACCAAGCTTTACTCAATGTGGAAGATGTTCACCGTGCATGTGTCCGAATCAAATGCAAAACATGTTCGGAAACAATAACTTCGGACCCATGAAACGATGGGGACCAAATGGCTAAATTATCATATCTTCTGAGGTTAATCTTCTATAAGCATCCTTTGGCTTTCGTCAAACAAATTGAAGAACTCATATAGGATTTCCATAAATCCTCATCCTTAAAGCTTGCTACCTTGAAGATTTTAAAGTAACTTCTCTTGAAGGCTAAGGTACGTCTCACTCTCTAATTACGTAAATTATAGATTGGTATATGATATACTTAGTATTAGTGATAGTTAGGAAATATGGTAGTCACTAGAAATGCCATTTGTTGGCTTTCTAGTTTTTAAAAGAATTTGTTCATTAGGAACCATTCTTTCACATGGATTATCCATGAACCACTATAAAATGGAAATCTTCTATGGCCACGAACTCACGTAGACGAAGAAAAATGAGTTAGTGGATAATAATTAACATAGAAGTAGGATTAGTTTTGCATCGAAAAAGTCTTAAACCACTATGGATGAAACAAACTCCCTTCCACCTCGACGCTCGCCTCAACTACGTCTATCAAAATCGCCTTGTTGAAGTGTCAACTCCATTCCGATCTCTCATCTACCACAATATCTACACTTTCCCATTTTAAAACGTATCAATTAATTTTTTCGTTCGAAGAAATTAATTCATCATATTCGCAAGGAGTCTAGTCACCAAATCATCTTATGTATTGACATCTTGATTATCTCGTCCGAAATAGTCAAAGAAACTTTTTAATTAAGCAATGAGTTAATTAAAAATTATCAATATTCATTCTCACAAAACTAGCCAAAAATCGAAGAAATTTTTTTTCTTCAGGTGACGGCCCCCTTAATTTTAAGGGGATCGGCCGTGTAAAAAGGGTGGGGGCCTTAATTAATTAAGGGGACCGCCCATCTGCGAAGCCAAACACACCCTCTCCTCTGCAAAACCAATTACCAAACACCCATTTTTCCTCTCCCTCATCTCCCTGCTACTGTGTGACGAACACACACACTCTAAAACCATAAAATCCAATTCCTAAACTCAAAATTCATCCAATTTTGCAAGGGGCAATCACCTACAGCTCGATTAACATCTATTGTAAGATTTCCTATACTTATCTTTTTCTATTTCATCCAATTTTGTTCTTAATCAAAATTGGGTATTATTATATTTTTTTTGTCTTTTGATTTTTAGATTAGAACTAGGAAATCCATAACTACGATGATTCCAGTAGTCATAAGAATTCAATATATTCATTAGAATTTAGTCACAAAAATTTTTTTGGTTCAAAAAAATTTATAAATATATATACATATTTTTCATTTTTTTGAAATTTTGAAACAAAGTTTATATATTGTTGATTCATGCCAAAAACACGATAAAACAACAATACATTGCCCATCAAAACGTACATTCCTAAATGTATACTTTTCGAATCAATGGATAATGTGTTATAAAAATAAAGGGGTGTTTGGTTCGTTTCTTAGGATTAATTTTTAGAGTCAAAATGACCATCACTACATTTTTATCACATATATAAACACATAACAAACTAGTTTAAGTCATCAAAATATATAATTCATATATATATATTGACATATTGGATAAGATTTCTACCCATAAGGGAGCGTTTGGCTTATCACGAATTAATAAAAAAATTTGAGTCAAAATAAGTACTTTACTAGTGATAAGCCAATTGCAAACAAACTCACATGAATTGACGAAATGTTAGGAACACGAAAAGTGTCGGTAACTTCCATGTATATCGGTAGATAGCTCGTTTAGTTATTTTTTGAACCTTAATAGAATAAGTTAGGAAAAGCCCATGGAAAGCCCATGAAAGCCCACCTAGGCCGGCCACATTAAGGGTATTTATACACCTCTCCATGCCTTAGAGAGGTGGTTGGTTGTTCATTTTCTCACATACATAATATACATTCCATTTTCCATTTACTTTCTCTCTTTAAGTTCATCCAACCCACTCTCTCTCTCTCTAGTTCTTGCATAAATCAAAGATTACTATTATTCTACAATTGGTACCAAGAGCCATAGAGTGGTGTGTTTAGTTTTTGTGTTTAATTTTTTTGGTTTGTGTGTTTTTTCTTGCAAAACTCGTCCTTTCTTTCATTTTTTCTTTGTTTTCGAAGCACAAGTGTACACTAAAGGATTATTTACTTTGGTAAATTTGATCTAGTATCTTGATGATATAGGTGTACAAGCTTTGAATCAAGAAAAACATCATTTTTGGTACTTTTGTGTTCAAAAACCTTTACAAAGAACAAAATCTTGATTTTAAATTTTTCGGCCTAAAACCCTTAAAGTTTTTATTTTTCTTGTTCCTATAGGGTTAGTAACACTAGTTGGACAAGATTTTTTGCAAAAAACCGATAAAAAAAGGGTCTTTTTGTGTTTTTGAGATTTTGAGTTTCGTCACTGTTGGTACCGAACAACTCCAGTTAGTTACTATCGAACAACTACTATCGAACAACTCCTTGGCAGTTAGTACCGAACAACTACCTTTCAGTTAGTACCGAACAACTCCTTGGCAGTTAGTACCGAACAACTACCTTTTAGTTGGTACCGAACAACTCTTTTTCAGTTAGTACTGAACAACTCCTTGGCAGTTAGTACCGAACAACTACCTTTTAGTTAGTACCGAACAACTCCTTTTCAGTTAGTACCGAACAACAACCTTTTAGTTAGTACCGAACAACTCCTTGTCAGTTAGTACCGAACAACTCCTTGTCAGTTAGTACCGAACAACTACTATCGAACAACTCTAAGGCAGTTAATACTGAACAACTACTACCGAACAACTCCAAGGCAGTTAGTACTCCAAGGCAGTTAGTACCGAACAACTACTACCGAACAACTCCAAGGAAGTCAGTACTGAACAACTAATACCGAACAACTCCAGGGTAGTATATACCGAACAACTCCACAACTCAATTTTCAAAATTATACGGTTTATTTCTTTGCATTGTAAAATCCCGTAAAACATTAACTTGTTTTTCCCGGTTTTGTCAAGAATTGTAAAATCCCGTGTAGTTTTAAGAATTTTCTCAAGACTTAAAAGACAAGTTAATTAAACACAATTTCTTTCTACCACTGATCGATCATTCAGTAATTTTTTTTATACCACTTTATTAATGACGACTCTTGCAGATAAGTCACTTCTCTCGGGTGGTGACAATAAACCATCGATGCTTGAAAAACACTTGTATGACTCGTGGAAAAGTAAAATGGAACTTTATATGATGAATATACCTCATGGTAGAATGATTCTTGCTTCTGTTGAAAAATGTCCACTTGTTTGGCCAACAATTACAGTGGATGGTGTAACCAGACCAAAGGAATATACTGAATTAACTCCCGCAAAAACCATTCAAGCTGATTGTGACATCAAAGCAATAAACATCATTCTACAAGGCCTTCGAACTGAAATTTATGCTCTCGTTAGTCAACATCATGTAGCCAATGATATTTGGGAGAAAATCAAACTGCTCATGCAAGGAACGTCGTTAACGAAGCAAGAACGAGAGTGTAAGCTGTACGATGAATTTGATAAGTCTACATACAAGAAAGGAGAGTCGTTACATGAGTACTACTTGAGATTCACTCTGCTACTCAATGATATGGAATATTTTACAAAAAAAAAAAAAAAAAAAAAAAAAAAAAAAATGTGCCCTGGAGCAATTTCAAGTCAATACCAAGTTTCTGAATACTCTTCTTGCTGAATGGAGCAAAATCGTTATTGATGTTAAGTTGGTCAAAGACTTGCATACTACTAATGTTGATTAGATTCATGCTCACTTGGAACAACATGAACGGCATGCAAATAAAGTTCGATTGATGCATGAACGCAACTCTGATCCTCTTGCTTTAGTTTCATCTCACCAAATGACACAGTCTCCTTATCAATCTCATCATCACTCTTACCAGAACTCTCAACATCAATAATTTGTTTCACCTTATCAATCTTCACAGTATGGATCACCTTTTGAATCTCAACAATATTCAGTCAATCAATCATCAACACCTCATTTAATCACTTATCCTCCCAACAATTATCAAACCTCAGTCAACACAAAAGTTTATTCCTCACATCATCATCCATCCCTCAAATTGAATACTCTCCCACAGTTAACCAACAATCTGAATTTTCCTAATTAGACTCAGATCTAACTATTCTAGTTTTCAAGCACGGTGATGATCTAATTGATGCTATCAATCATATGATGTCATTCTTGTCTGTAGTAGTCACTTCCAGCTATCCTACTACCAACAACCAGCTGAGGAACTCGTCAAACCCAAGGCAACAAGCCACCATTAATGATGGAAGAGTAACTGTACAACCAGTTCAGGGGAGACAAATTTCTTATGCTGCGGGTACTACAAGAACTTTCACTCCAGGTGCAAGTGGGAGTAACTCGGGGAAACAGAGGATTGTTACTTGTTACAACTGCAAAGGGGAAGGACATATGTCCAAACAATGCACTAAACCAAGGTGGAAATGGGATGATTCATGGTTTAAAGATAAAGTGTTGTTAGTTCAAGCTCAAGCAAGTGGTCAAATTCTACATGAGGAGGAACTAGCATTTTTGGCAGATCCAAGAATTCCAGAAGGTCAAGCCACACACACTGTCATTACTTACAATGTTGCTTATCAAGCTGATGATTTAGATGCATATGACTCTGATTGTGATGAACTCAACACCGCCAAAGTTGCTCTCATGGCGAATTTATCTCATTATGGTTCAGATGCTCTTGCTGAGGTACATAATTATGATAATGTGAATAATAATATGATTAATCAAGCTGTGCAGGTGATGTCGTCTTCTGAACAGTCGAATGTTGTGAACCATTCAAAAACAAAAATAACCAGTGATAGCAACATCCCCAACTCTTATTCTTAGTATGTAATTGAAAATCACACTGGTACTGTTCAGAATTCTAACTCCTCTCCACAACAAGATGCATTGATATTATCTGTGATTGAACACTTGAAAACCCAAGTAGTTAACTGTACTAAGATTAATCTGGAAAATAAGAGTGTCAATGATACTTTAACTGCTGAGCTTGAAAGATATAAGGAACAAGTTAAAGTGTTGAATGAAGGACAAAATGTTAATTTTAAGAGTAAAGATAACATTTCAGATTCATGTGCACAGTCTGTAGAGATTGATCATCTTAAACAAAATCTTTTAGAACATTTAAAAGAAAAGGAATCTTTAATGCAAATGGTTACTCTTCTCAAAAATGATTTTAAGAAAGAAGAATCTAAAAACATTGATAGGGAAATAACTTTAGAAAAGAGGATCAAACAGCTAGATAATATTGTTTTTAAAAGAGATAAATCTGCACAAACTGTTCACATGTTGACGAAACCTTAGTTTTTTTATGATCATACAACTAAACAAGCTTTAGGTTTTCAAAATCCTTTCTATCTAAAGAAAGCTCAGCAGTTGGAACCAAAGCTTTATGTTAGTGATACCATTAAGAAAACTAATGCAATTGTGATTCCTGGCTCCGAAGAGACCTTAGTGCTTGCTAAAGAGAGTCGTTTGAAAATGCTTTTAAAACAAGAGGATCTTATAATGTTAGAAAAGAAAGTTATTACTACACCAGTCGATTATGCTGTTCTTAATTAACTTTCTTAAGATTTTGAAAAATGATTTGTTACACAAACTGAATTATCTGCTGAACAAGCCTTTTGGTCTCAGAATTATGTGAATTCTGCAGAACCCACTCTTTCTAGTAGACCCACTAATGTTGAGGTTCTAAAAGAACTTCCTAAAGTAAGCATGGTTAATACGAGTTTGAAGAAACTTAAACACTATCTTACTGGTTTTGATGTAGTAGTCAAAGAAAGAACACACCCACGGCTATCACTGAGGGTTCGTGGGGGTTCAAACATACAAAATCTTGTTTTAGGGATGAAATAATTCCATTTGTAAAAGCTCTGAAGGACTTATTTAACACATTCAATCAATATTTGGTTGATGAACTTTCTGAAGTCTAAAATGTCTTTCATCAAATGGAACAGGCTGTGGAACAACATCATTTAGAGTCAAAAACATTTGAAGTTAAAATGAATCAAGTTTTGAATGAAAATGAACGACTCTTGGAACAAGTAATAAGCAAAGATATTGTGAACATACTTGTGAACTCGTCTGTGAATATTACTTCTGTGAATGTGCATGAATGTGAAAAATGTCTCTATAATGTCTCGAGCATGTGACCGACAGAACTTAGTCTCTACTCATCCATGCAGTCGGTAACGCCGTCGTTTACCGGTGTTAGAGCCCTCGCGCTAACTATAATACTCCAGTCACACGCCAGTATTGTTTCGATCTCAAACAATAGTTCATAAGTTTCCGTACACACCCACACCCCACACCTCACTTGATACACTCACACATTGCACATCCCGCCCTTCCTCTAAAGGGCGCGCGACTTCTCTAAACTTATTCCTAACGGTATATTTTTCTTATCGGGATAATTATGTTTCAATATCATAGTGCTCCAAGTTTTTTGATCATTTGTTTGAATCAATGAATTGAAAAGCTCCAGTCCCAAGAGAAAAGACATGATCATACATGACAGAAGCTGAAAGAGAGATTAATCTTAAGTAGAAAACTGAATGGGATAAGATAAAATGGACCTTAGAAGAGATTGAAACCATAAATATTGAATTGGATCATAGGGTGACAAAGCTTATTGCTGAGAATAAGCATTTGAAACAGACGTATAAGCAACTTTATGACTCGATTAAACCAGCACGTATTCGATCAAAAGAATAATGTGATGATTTAATTAATCAAGTCAATCTAAAGTCTGTGGAAATTTCTAATTTAAATGCTAGTCTTCAGGAAAAAGTTTTGGTAATTACAGCTCTCAAGGATGATTTAAGGAAACTTAAAGGAAAAGCTCTAGTTGATAATGACGTTACAAAACATCCTAGTGATCCATAAATGCTTAAGATTGATGTGGAACCAATAACCCCTAAATTGTTGAATAAACAGACAGCTCACTCGGCCTATATTAAGCACACTCAGGAAGAAGTTATCGTTCTTAGGGATCTAGTTGAACATGTTAAATCAAAATATCCACTAGATTAATCCTTAGAATCTGCCTGTAGGTATGCTAAACTAATTCAGGAGTTGCTTACACACATCAATAAAACCTACCTGAGTATCAACAATACTGATGGAAAAATAGTGGTTGTAACCCCAAAGAACAAGGACAAAAGAATTAGATTCACTGAGCCCGTCACATCCTCAGGAAACATAATCACAAAAACAGCCTCTACATCAAACCTAGTTTCTAACAAACCTATGTTGTCTTCTACAGGAGTAAAACTGTCTACTAGTGCTAGCGAATCACAGCCTTCAGGCAATACAAAGAAAGATAAGATTCGGCAAACACCAAGTAGTACTCAGAAGAATAAAGTAGAAGCTCCACACCTGTGAAAGTTAAATCTAGTTTGAAAAATATAGATTGTGTTGTTCAACCTAGGAAGCTGCTCATGTACAGCATTCCAGACTCTAATTTGCGATATTCTGAACATTTTATATATGTTAAGTGTAATGGTTGCATGCTTTCTGATAATCATGAATTGTGTGTTTTTGATTTTATCAATAATGTGAATGCTCGTAAAAAATCTAAATATGTCAACAAAAGTTCAAAGAGAAAAGTTTGGAAACCAACAGGAAAGGTGTTTTCAAATATTGGATACATCTGGAGACCTACTGGTTGAACCTTACTATAGTAGGAAATGCGTGCCTTTAAATAGAATTACTACAAACTACTAAAGTACCCTTAGAAAACCAACGCTCTAAAAAAATGAAACACCTTCAGCCTGTTGTAACATAGTTTACTCAAAAGGAAATCTAGGAAAATCTCAAAACTAATGTTCCTATAGCAAATCTTGAGGTTCTTAAATCTGTATCTGCTAACAAAAAGGAACCCAGTCCATCTTGGGGATCTATAGTTTCCGATGTTCCATCTTCCTCTCTTGATTAATGTAGGTCGTCCAAATTGTTCTCTGGTATTTGGACTCCGGCTGCTTCAAGCATATGACCGGAGATCGCTCTCAGCTCACCAATTTTGTCAATAAGTTTTTGGGTACAGTCAAATTCGGAAATGATCACGTGGCAAAGATATTGGGTTATGGTGATTATCAGATTGGGAATGTTATGATATCAAGGGTTTACTACGTGGAAGGACTTGGACACAACTTATTCTCCATTGGGCAATTTTGTGATTCAAACCTTGAAGTTGCTTTTCGTCAACACACCTGCTTCATTCGTAATTTAGAAGGTGTTGATCTCTTAACTAGATCTCGAGGAAACAATCTGTATACTTTGTCTCTTGGAGATATGATGGCGTCCTCTCTTATATGTCTCTTATCAAATGCCTCAAAGACTAAATCATGGCTATGACACCGACGTTTGTCTCATCTGAACTTTGGTGCAATAAACCATTTAGCTAGACACGGTCTCGTTCGAGGTCTCCCTAAGCTTAAATTTGAAAAGGACCATTCAGTTTTGTGTGTCGGCTATGTGCAAATGGGGTACAAAGCTAGAAAAACCCCACAAACCTAAATCTGATGATACCATCCAAGAAAACTCTAGCTTTTGCACAGGGTTATTTGTGGACCAATGGGGGCGATGATTGTCGCAAGTGTTAATGGGAGAAGTTACATTCTAGTCATTGTTGATGGGTATCTCCACGTTTCACATGTGTAGTTCTTAAGGACAAAAGATGAAGCTCTAGATTTAATAACTAAGTTTCTCAAGATGATCCAAGTGCGGCTTAAAGTGACTGTCTGAAGAATCAGAACAGATAATGGAACTGAATTTGTTAATCAAACTTTGCGTGAATATTATAAGAAGATTAACATCTCTCATGAAACATCAGTTGCTCGCTCTCCGCAGCAAAATGGTATCGTTGAAAGACGTAATCATACATTAATTAAAGCTGCCCGCACAATGTTGATTTATGTAAAAGCTCTGTTATTCTTATGGGCAGAAGCAGTTGCTACCGCATGTTACACCAAAAATTATTCCATCGTACGTCTTCGTCACGGCAAAACACCATATGAACTTTTACATGACAAACCTCCTGACTTATCATTTTTCTATGTATTTGGTGTACTTTGTTATCCGACAAATGATAGCGGACCCGAACTGGGTAAGTTACAAAAGAAAAAGCTTGATATTGGTATTGTCATTGTTATGCATCCCACAAAGTAAGATTTCGAATTACAAACCGGGATCGTACCAGACGAATCATTGAAAAAATTCATGTAGACTTTGATGAGCTGACTGCAATGGCTTCTGAACACAATAGTTCAGGACCCACACTTCATGAAATGACTCCTGCAACAATCAGTTCAGGACTCGTGCCAAACCCTCCTCCTTCAACACCGTTTGTACCACCTTTAAGAAGTGATTGGGATCTCTTGTTTCAACCGCTGTTTGATGAATTACTCACTCCTCCACCTAGTGTTGATCACCCAGCCCCTGAAGTAATTGCTCCAATTGCTGACGTAGTTGCTCCAGAACCCGCTGCATCAACCGGTTCACCTTCCTCAACAACAGTTGACCAAGATGCACCATCACCTAGTAACTCTCAAACAACACCCGAAACTCAATTTCCTATCATTCCTAATGATGTTGAAGAAGACTATCATGATATTGAAGTTGCACATATGGGTAATGATCCGTACTTTGGTATCCCAATTCCAGAAATTCATTCTGATCAATCTTCATCATCGGATTCTATTCATACAATTGTGCATCCCGATCACCAAATTTCTGAACACAATAGCAAATGGACTAAGGATCACCCACTTGAAAATATAATCGGTGAACTCGCTAGACCAGTTTTCACAAGGCTGCAATTACATGAGCAAGCTCTTTTCTGTTATTACGATGCTTTTCTCACTGCTGTTGAACCCAAGATGTATAAAGATGCTTTGACTCAATCCTACTGGATCGAAGAAATGCAAGAAGAACTCAATGAGTTTGAACGCCTTAAAGTATGGGAGTTCGTACCCCGACTAGATAAAGTTATGGTTATTACTTTGAAGTGGATCTACAAGTGAAGCTAGACGAACT